>DWJZ01006394.1:0-13073 GCA_018249125.1 Asbolis capucinus
AAATAGTTTAACTTTGCCGGTTTCAATAGTTCTTAAGTATAAAATTTATTTTTTGTGAATAGTCCACCCGTGTGAAGTCTGAGCGGGCCGCTAGTGTAAAGTAACTAATTTAAGATGATTATTAATTTTAGATGTCATGAGATTAATGTTGACAACGCGACTTAAAAAAACGCGACCATGAATGCGAAGTTGTGTTGAAATTAATCACACTGCTAATTATAATTGTATTTATAACCAGCCGTACCCGTAGCTTTGATTACCTACATACTCGTAAATATTTTTTCTTTTACCAGTGTACCAAAAAATTCCTTATAAATTTTCTTCCCCTCCAAGGAAACCCAATAATTATTCGGGATGTTAATCGAGGATATAAGTAAAACTTCACAAATTTTCATTTAAATCTGTCTACAGGTTTTCAAGTAATGCGCGTTCAGACAGACAGACAATAATTCCAAAAAAAATTTTCGTTCTGAATCTGAGCGGCCCCTCATTAAAATTAAAAAAAAATCAATGTCAGAAAAAATGCACTTGGAGTTTTATTACAGTATTTTTTTGTATTCAATAAATTAGTGCTAGACCACAATCCGACTTTAGCAAAAGCCTATTCACTCTTGATTCGAAGACATTCACACTGTCCTACACGTATGTGTATAACTTATTCCAGTCCTATAGATAATACAATAATATTACAATTGATTTTTAATTTGTTCATTATTATATGAATAACTGTGATGTAGCTGGTGGTGACGTTGACGTGAGTTCGATATAATGCGTTACAAAAACAGAAGGCGTAATATTTTTTGTTTTCAAATATTTCTAAATATAGCAGTGTAGCGTACCATTAGGTACTAGAGTAGGTGCTGTCTATCAACTGTTGAATTAATTTCAATAATGTATTGCAGTCAATTCAAAATATCATCGACCTGAAGATGATATCACGAATTAAAAAAAGTAACAAAGATCGGGACCGTTCATGTGTAAAACGTGACGCTATTAACATTTAGCAAACATATAAATGAAGCTCGCTTCATATTTCCGCTAGTAATAGTCAGAACCAACCACGATGAGATTGTTAATAATTAGTATATTTTGTTTTTATATTGTTTTGGCGGAAGACCCTTATATACAGGGCAAACATGTAGTGCTTGTATCGCCGGTACTCGCACCTCCGAAGAGTTCCAGGGCTCGAGTGATGGAAACAGCTAAAGATTTCCCTGTCCTCATGCTGTTGTCCACCGACAACTCTTCTATTGTACAACAGCAAAGCAATCAGGAGGAATCTAAACCTATTTACGTTGAAGTAAGTCAGTCTTTATTGCGTAATGCTATTCAATAATGTTCTGCTAGGCTGGGCTGAGTGCGCCTTGAGCCTAGGATGGCAGATTTTTGGGGCGGCAAATTTGCTTTATAGATTGTTTTGCTACCTCATAAAATTTTCGAAGAGTTGTGTATGACGGTATTCAGATGGCTTAAGAGCTGAATTGTTACAATAATCTAGGAATAAATAATTGTGGAGGTGTGTAAAAACTTAACACATTAGCTCTGGAAAGTGTGTAAACCCGCCACTGTTTATTAAATAATTGAATAAGGAAAACTTATGCCAGTTTACATAATAGAAGATGATTAATAAGATGATATATGCGTTTAATAGGCGTATATATGTGTATTAGGCGTTACTTTCGATAGAGCTAAGCAATAACGTGACATGACTGAAACTAGTCATCGCAACGGACAAAAAGCCAGAAAACTATGGTAGTGCGTCGGGTAAGCGTATAGTTCGTTTTTATCATCCGTATAAACTTTATAACCTAAAAAGACAATGTCACAGTTTTGTTATAAAACTTCTCATTACATATCTTGGGTCGTGACAATAAAAAAAAAATTAAACAACATTTGTACGTATGAGAAAAACAGACTGTGATCTAATTTTGTATGGAACCATGACTAAGCCAACAACCCGCTAGATGGCTCTGCTTTCATCCCTTGTATTAACATTTTCCCGTTTACGTCGCACTGATCGAGGATGAGGTAACAAAACTCGCACTAAACCATAAGAAAGCTATGAGAAACATGAAATCCAAAATGGGTTCAGCCATTTTCCAATTAAATTGTGTATAATACTTACTCATAAGTCTCCTACAATAATTTCGTATCGAAGGTTGCCTGAAAGAGATCGTTCTCAGCCATAAGACCCCATCTTGTCCAATCTGTAGTCCGTCTTAGTATCCGTTTTGATATCCAACAACATTTACTCGTATTGTTATTGAGCTGTATTCTTAATTGTGAATGAAACAAATTCATAAATTGTTATTAATTAAAAAAAAACGTCGTTCATATTTTTTTTACATTCTATAAATTAGTCTTATGTAAGCGGTATGGAGGTGGTAAAGCGCATTAATTTATTAGACTATTTACTCTTGACTTCAAGACATTGTAATGGAGAACACTGACGCCGACAACTTATTCATAATTTTAAACATACGGCAATTGCAAATGAGATGGAAAGTTAGTCTTATATACTCGCCTTCGTATAACAGAATGAGCAATTCAAGATTTCTGACGAGTTATATAGGATAATTATATTATAAATCATAATTTACAGCAACAGGAACTAATACAGTCAAAGCATTCTAAACTCATTATAATTCATTGCAAAAGCTGCAAGCGTGGAGTTATGTCTATCCTGTTTCTAAAGTAGATCATTTTACTGATCGAAACATTTATGTGAATACATTTTAATTCTAACTACCTCTTCTGTAAGCGTATGTGGGTATAAATAAATTAATTTCTTTCAGCAAAGGTTGCATTACGTAACAAACAATATATGTTTTATACATTTAATATATAATATATATAATAAAATAATAATTATCTAAATGGTAATTAATAAACTGTTACACACTGCTACCCACGAACATACATATGTATTTGAATTCCTTGTGTCAGTTAATTGTTTAACATTTCACCCTATACATGACAATCCGAAAAAATATTTATCTGTCAAATTATCTGTCCTGGCCGGAAATCAAACTTAGAACCCCTTACTTCTTATAAATTGAAACCCTTTGAAAACCTACTTGGTATTATTATTAGAGACGGAATATTTTAATGCTTATACATACATTTATATATGCTATATATATGTGTTTAAAATAGACTCTAAAACAATTTTACAAGGCTTTCAAATAACGAAATTTAATTACCCAATTTTTAAACTGATACAAATAATCTAATTTGTGTATTTATAACGAATAAATCGTTTTGTAGTATCTCCTCATGCTTTGATTATACATATCTACCATTTGTTTTTTGTCCAATTATGAATCTATTATTTTTTATGTTATAAACAGGCAAATGAGCAAACGGGTCACATGTAAGTGATCACCGCCGACCATGAACCATAAACAAAACCCAGCTGGGGAGCTACTGATGCGTTGTCCACCTGGAAGTATTACACCCGCGCGCGCGGGAAAGAGAAACAAACAAGGGAAGCGATACATCGCTGAAGCTGATCACTAACCAAACTAACTGACCTCAGACACACCAAAAAATACTTCTACGGATGGCAGAAGAAATAAGGGGAAGACGATACCTTCGAGCTGTAAATAAAATACCTTTTTCTTTTCAGAAACTAGAGGACCAGAAACTTGCATCGCCTGTAACAGAACACAAACAAAAATAGACGCTGATAAAAATACGTTGCAAGGAACAATGTATTTATAATACTGGCCTCAATTAAACTAAATAGCGTTAATTATATGACAGAGGACTTTAAAATAAAAAAAATAACAGTTCTAATTTCAAAATACTTTCGTTTTATAGCGCAGTTTTCCCGGGAATTTTCTAAATTCCATCCCCACAAAAGAATTAGTAGGATGTTCTAAGTCTTTTTAAACTTAAATTTTTTTTAATGCTCAATATCGTTTTTTATTATAAAAACTTTAATTGTAGTTAGGTACTGAATTTAGCATAGGAAAGCAGAGCCATCTCTTGGCTGTTGAGGGTTTTATTAAAGTTACGCCGATCCAAAAATAAAGAAAACGCACACTAAATCTTCTCCTCATGTAATTCAATCTTATTAATACATTAATGCCATAGAAAGAAAGTAAGTCTAAATAGATACCTACAAATGTAGGTCCTGCTAATCTTGAAATCGGCAAACCTAATTTGAAAGCCAATTTCTTCGATTTATCACATATTTTGTTACATAATTATGTCGTTTGTTTGACTTCCACCCGTTCAAAAATATATAAAACGAATAGTACGGTCGTGTCGCTGTTTCGCTCGACTTGACGGGAACACTGCCGGACCCTATACAATATTATGTTTATTTGATTAAATACATCTTTATTTCGGAGTCGTATTTTTGAGCGAAGCAATAAATTTATATTTATGTCTCGAATTTTCCGTGACAGTTTTATAATAAGTATGAAAACTACCAAATATATGCGAAGAACCATTACATAAAAAGATAAATTCTATTAGTTTTTTGTTTCATTTTTTCCTGTTTAGCTTTAAGGTCAGCTATTATAATGTAACAAAGCCAATTAAATCATTGAATACAATGGAATACTCATTATATACTATACTCTGCTTTTAGTAATCTATTCAGAAATCTGAATCTGGGCAATATATTACACAAAATATTTTGCCTACTTGTTTAAACCTTGGTGTCTCGTACGGTAAGTCTTGGGTTCGAATTCCGTGGCGCGCATCTCCGTTATTTAAAGTTATGTGCGTATTTAACGATATATATTTAAACGTCCCGTTTCGCCACGTTCTTCATCATTCATACTGCGAAGGAATGGAATAAGTTGCCAGCGTCGGTATTCCCGTTTCATTATAACGTAAATATCTTCAAGTCAAAAGTGAATAGGCTTTTTTTATTAAGTTAGTTAGCTTTACCATCAAAGACTGTGTCACTACTTACCATCAGGTGGTTTCGTAGTGAAGCGCTAACTTATTTAATATAAAAAAAGTATTAGAATTTGATTACCACAGTGAAGGAAAGCATTATGAGAAAACCTACACTCCTGAGATTTCTCCAGAAAGTCCACCAATCCACACTTGGACAGCGTAGTGGACTTTGGCCTGTACCCCTCACTTTGCGAGTGGAAACCAGATGCTACTTGAGCCTTTAAGAGACTTCGGGCCGCATAAAATCTTCACACTCTTGGGTTTATCTGCCATTAACCACTCCACCTATCAGGAATAGAGTCTGATACGGAAATGGTCTTTCCAACCATAATTGAAAAGACGAGAGTAAGTACTCACGATTAATATAATTTACACCTATATTTCGACCCAGTTCAGACAACACTAAATATAAATCGTAAGCACCCGTTAAATAACCTCATTAAAATTACTAACCATCTTAAATAGTAAGTATATATGAATATATAAATATAATACATTTTTAAATAGAAACATATTTCGTGCCTAGACGTAATATTTAACTAAGGTACCGATGGCATCTCTAATAAAAGATGATGCAATACGAAGACGGAACTGTTAGCAAAAACTATATACCATATAACTAGGTGTCAGAACATCAGTCTCATGTTCATAATATTAAATTGTTTATTATAACGCTGTAGGTAGTTTTCCTTCATAACAACTCTATTCCTTGTAAGCGTAAAATTTACTATTTTTCTAAATGTGTTTTATTAATTACTGTATTACTAGATGTAACCGCCGTGCGTTATCGCATTAACTCATCTGCTAAGTGTCCGATCTATATAATTTTTTCACCAAATCCTTTCCCAGAGAATTCTGAACAAAGTTGCTAATGACACCGGTGCTCTATCTCCTATAATTTCAGAGTTTATAAAGCACAAACAAACATTCATTTTTATATGTATAGATAGAAATTTTCCGAATTACGTGCAATTTTATTAAATTTTCATTCAATAAGAAACTTCTATAAAGTTACAAAACTTGAAAAGACCTAGAACAATGCTCGAAGTTGAGACAAATATTGAAATAAAATTTGCCTCACAGTTTTTTGTGGAAGGGCGATCAAGTCTGGAGTTTAAGATGAAGAGGACGGATTTGTCCGTAAGCATATTGTTATTATTCTTAGGGCACCAGCCGTATGTAATTCTTAGGCTAAGTAGTGTTGGGGGCATCAGAAACAATAGCAAAAAATAATATTAGTACGCGTAAAATTAGCGCGCTTAATAATCGTCGTTCGAGGTCACAATCCCGTTATTCTTTTTATATTTTGTAATATATTTGAAACTTTACTTTTTTTTTAATATTTTGTAATGTATTAATTTTATGTTTTGTGACTTTGTACTGTAAAAAATTTACTTTATTTAAGTGAGCTATTGGTTCCTGAGACGGTTCTCATTTCTCGGATTTTCATTTCAAAAACCGACTTGTTCACTTATAGAGAGTAGGGCCCATAGGCATAAATTGTTTAAACCATCAAGTAATTTTAATCCGGAACTGTTTGAAAGGGAATATAAAGAAGGTCTATACGAGCTTGTTTCATCGCTTCGCTTTTTCTTACAGCAACTAAAGTAACGTTATATTTTGCGTCAATATTGGTCAGTAAAACGGATACGTCATTAAATAGCGTGACAATGTATCATAAATAGTACTAACGGAACTAGCACACAGCATGAGGTAACCCCAGGTGTAACTTTGACACTATTATCTCTCTTTAGGCAGGCATAGATTTAAAAATTGACTTTTAGGAACAAATACAATAAAATAAAATCAATAACAAACACTTTATCCTTTTTATGAATCATGTAAAATGTCTTACAAATATATTTAGTAAATACAAAATCAAACAATAATCGACTATTTATTATTTTGTCAAAAGGGAAATCCCACAAAAGTCGAAACGATCCATAACTACCAGTAATCGACATGATTATATGCAATTTTGGTGGCAGTAATTTATTTAAGACTATAAATTTGTCTTCGTCAGTATGACATAGCTTAAGTACCTACCTAGATTATCTTCGGTTACTCACAAATAGCCCAGTAATAAGCACGTGTCTTCAGATAACTGGTGGTAACAGACATAGATCACGAGGATACCATGCCATATTTCGCCACGCTAGTCTTATTCATATGCGAAAAGCGTTAGATTTTTTACACTGGAAGGCCTTTGAAAACTCGCGATTTTTTTTTTGGAAAAACTTAAAAATCTTCTTTCATTGCCGGCCCTTTCTTGCTTAACTGGGACATTTAATCGTTTAATAGACACACGTGGCGGGTGTAAGCCCTAATTAATTAACTAAACGCATATCTAAACATCTGGAAAATTAACGTAAAAAACACTCATTCGCAGAAATAATTATTTGTTTACGTAGCAAGTTATTGATCATAATTTATATGTTACATTGATAGCCGGGGAAATACCAAAAGAAGGCTAGCACCATACATAAATTTATATTAATGTAAAATTCCACTATGGTTCGAAAAAATAACTTGTTTTCGATTACTCTTTCAGCTTGTATAGAGAATTTGTGTGAAATTCTCAGAAGTATGTGATCGATGTACGACAGGATATCCTATGGTGGTAGGTATAAAATAATGATCACCATCATGACGTCACCTGTGCAAAACCATGTCTCAGCACAGTATTATTATAAGGCTTTATCACAATAATATTTAAAATGACATTAATAAGTAATCATTTATACATACAACCGCACTGAAAATATTTGTTTCGCGGGTAGAATGAACAAAATCGATGTCGGCCATAAACAGGCTACCTTCGTCTGTCAGGGATATAACCAGGAACCCATCGCTAGGCAGGATGGCCACTAATAACCAGGTTACCAGGTTGTCAAATATTGTATAAAAATATGGTCCTAATTAGGTAGACCTTAGGTACCCTATCAGCGCAAAATTACCATGAAGAATAGTTTCTAAAAGCATTTGATGGAACCGCAAGCGCCCTTAACATTCTCCTGGAGTTTGATTCTTGATCAACTTGAAGAAAGTGACAAAGAATATACTATCCAAAAACCAAACATAAATTATAATATCTAAAGGAATAAAGAAAATTGTATCTCAATGATTACCAAAATAAAACGCGAATAAGTAAGGTTAATCACCAAACAAAGCGATGAACTGGTTTCAAAAACAACAAGGAGTAAAACACGACCAAACAACTACGCCTTCAACAAACGGAACGTATCTTTTTAATCGCAAATAAAGATGGCCAAGTCTGAATAGGACCTACATTGTAAGACTCCGTATTATTAAGAGCAGGATTAAACAAAATTGTGTTGTAGACGTTTTAGAGAGAAAATATTCCTTCAGATGTGACTGAAAATGAATTCAAATAATACTTTAAATAAACAGGTCCCAACTCTACTCACGTATACGATACGTATGTTGAACTATGTATTCTGTTTGTACGTAGGAGTCCGAAATTTGACTTGTTTATTAAATAAACTAGAAATTGCCTTCGCTTCGCTTCGGAAGGAGAGTTGTCCGGTGGATTCACAATTGCCATACAAATTTTTACCTATTAGCCCACGGGAACAAACCAGTTTTTTGGGATAAAAAGTATCATATAACCATTGCCCTTACATTAGCCTCAAACATTCTAAATTTCATCAAGTTGGTCCATTGGAATTATTGGTTGCCGTACTAATTTTAACCTGTTATCCGGTGGGAACTAAGCCATTTCCTGGGATAAAACATATCCTATAACCATTTTCGGGTCTTCAACTACGACTATTCCAAGTTTCATCTAAATCTGTCCAGTAGTTTTTACGTGAAGCTCGAACATACAGACAGATAATAAATCCAAATATAAAAAAAAAGTTTTGGTTTCTATATCGATAACAAAGCCTCACTGCATCAAAATTTTCAAAAAAATATTAATGTACAGAATTTACCCAGTTACATTTTTATTATTAGTATAGATTGAAGAAAATCATTATCCATAAGAGAGACAACCTGACATACAATTATAAATAGGTCATGAGAATCACATTTCAAAATATTTTTTTTAAATATGATGAACGAAAAATTTCAAAAACTTACCACTTTTGTATGTACTTTGATAAATTAGACTTTAGACTACTTTAGAATACCCAAACAAAACACGCTGGTACCAACCAATACCAACGTCCGGTTTAAGGGAATAACCAGATGTAGATAATGAGAACGTGTGTGGAATTTGTGTACTGCTGAGCTCATGAGCTATAATAAACTTCAACTTTAAGGCTCTCTCCCACAAATACCTTGGATAAATCGCTCAGAATACATAATTAAGACACAATTCAGTTGATTATACTACCTTACATTGTTCCAATTGGTACAAATAATTATGAAGTACATTTCTGAACATTATTATGCTAGCTTATTTATATATTTTTTGTTCCAAACACTCCAACTTAGTATTACGATGTTTTTACGCTCGATTTGCTCACAATCTGTTATTAACTATTTTTTATAGAATTTTGGATATTTTATATATAGAAAAGTCGAGATATGACTCCTGTACCTACGTGTGTAGCTAAGTGACCACACTTCCGTATGATGAGAAATCTACCAGAGTAGTTAAGTACACGCTATATTATGTACTCAAATAATTGACATTGTTATAATTAGGATACTAACATTATAAAATTTAAAATATCCCAAAAGTGAGTCATGTACAGTCTATCTATTATGCAGATTAGATGGAATTTTGTATGATTCGTCTAGGATATTAATTACTAGCGGATTATGTTTTTCCCGTTCACTGCACAATTACACGCATAAAATTAAATGCAATTATAATGATACCTCATCGTTAACGTAAGATTAATTCCCTTGTCCACATAACAGCGTCATCGTGAGAACAAAACGTTCTACGAAGTGTCCTGCGAGGCTTTAAGCAGGCTCATGACGTAGTGTGGCGTCTGTAAGAAAAACTGACGTATATATAAGTTCGCACGTTGTGTCCTGCGCCAGTGATCACGATGGGGGTCAGTGGTATGGTATGTGTTCTCGCGTTGGCGGGTGTCGCCCTCGGATCTGTGGGGGATAATTCGATAGACGGAGGGGATCGTGTGGTGCTCGTCGCTCCAGTGCTTGCGCCCCCCAGGGGTTCAAGGACGCACGTTACCGACCGGGCGCGCCAGTTTCCCATCTTAGTGTTGTTGGCGCAACAAAATGCGCCGGAGAAGGCTAGAGAACATGAAGCGAAGTCCATAAGAGTGAACCCTCAACCAATTTACGTCCAGGTAAATTACTGAAGTGTGATTGTGCACTATAAACTTAAATCACTTATTTCATGAATGTTGAATACCTTATAGACATCAAAATTTTATAATCTTCCACTGTTTCGGAATGGAAAAAAATTGAGTTAAAACAAAGAACGAAATTCGTCCGCATATATTTTGAAAATAAAACCAATACCACTGTAAAATTTGTTATATGCAAACTTCAACATTGTTTTAATCTGCAGTCATAATTAAAATCGAATAATATCTTGTACTCGTAGGTATTTTATATACACTTATTATTATTTATTGTATATTACGTGCATTACCAAATTGTTTTCAATGTACCATAATATGTTATATAAAATTCAGAAAAATGTTAAGCAGTGCCGTGAAAAAATAAACAATATTTATTAGACTAATGCAAGTGCCGTATGAAATTAAAACTACCTCATTAAAAAGAAATTATTGTATTTGTTTTAGAAGCTAGAAGACCAAGAGCAAAATAAGCCCGCCCGGGTTAATCGTCAAAAGCGTCACCTGCACAAACTTTTAGGTTTAGGCGGAGGAGGCGGGGGACTCTCTTTCGGTGGCGGATTTGGTTACGGAGGAGGATACGGTGGAGGCGGCGGTTACGGTGGCGGACATGACGGCGGTTACAGCGGTTACGGTGGCCACGGCGGATACAGTGGATATCAAGAACCTCAAAAGACTATTATCGTGAAAGTCGTGAAAGATCACGGTAAGTAAATTTCATAGTACTTTAATATTTTTACGGTGGATTAAGTAATATTAGGTAAGTAATATAAATTAATAAAAAAAAACTTACATTTTCTTAAATTAAAAGGTGGTAATATGAAAAATTACATTTTCTTATCTGGATTGTTAACCGTTAAAGAGTTCTCATGTCTGTGGTCAAGAAAAAACCAAGCTTGGATATTTGTATGCATGGAGTTTAACATTCGTGATGATTCGTGTCAGTTTAAGAAGTATGTTGTGAATACATATCGTTGCTTTAATTTCTTTGTGACTTAATGCAACTTTGTATGACGTTAATTACAATCCGTGATGATCAGCTACGAAATTATACCTTTCTACAGTATGTGCACATACAATTGTAATAAGTATTACAAATTATAATAAATATTATCGCAGAAAATAAATATGTACCTCGATAATAATAACCTCATAATAATTTTTATGAATGTAACTTTATACATATTTCCTAATAAACCCTAATAAAATTGACTTTACCTAATTTACGAAATTATAACATTAAGTAGTATTTGTCATCTAACAGACATTATTGAAAATGTTTTTTAACTTAAAATGTTTAATTTGTTTCAGGATACAACGGTGGTTACGGCGGTAACTACGGTGGCGGCCACGGCAACTACGGCGGCGGCCACGGCAATTACGGGGGCGGACATGGCGGAAACTACGGCGGCAGCGGTGGTTATGGCGGAGGCTACGGCGGAGGTTACGGTGGCGGCGGCGGTGGAGGAGGTGGTGGCGGCGGCGGCGGCGGAGGTTACGGCGGAGGTGGTGGAGGAGGCGGGGGTGGTTATGGCGGTGACTACGGCAATCAAGGCGGTTACGGCCCTGGACATGGGGGTGGTTGCGGCGGAGGTTGCGGCGGTAACTACGGCGGAGGCGGGGGTCATGCAACTGCGACTGCAACAGCCACTGCGACAGCACATGCTAGCTCGTAAGTGATATTTTTAAATATCAATATATGTGATATTACATAAATATATATGTATATACATAGAAAATAATTTAGTTATAGTTGTTGTACAGATAGGATGTAAACATAAACTCTTTGGAGTTTTACCTTACACCCTACGTTGTCGGCTATGATTACATTAAATTATATCGGAAATGCAAAATACACTTTTAAAAGTATTTTAAGTACTATCATCAGACTTCAAAGGCAAATGTAGGCCCCATAATTATTTACTATTTCATAATTTGGAGTTCAATTTTCTAAGTCGCATAATTAATTAATTACTTTAGTAATTATAGAAATTAAATACTAACTTTTTAGTCCGCATTAATACAACTTTATATATTATACAACTTATAATACCCTATATTTAATAAGTAAATATTTAAAAAGTCACAATTATACATTATATTTATAAAAACAATACTTGTACCATAGCTCTGTATCACATTAAGCAAATCGTAAAACTATCACTAATTGTAGATGCCGCGCGTTTGTACTTAATACAAATTAGGATTTAAACTCAATCGTGCGTGATGAACACGAAATTCAAAGTTTTTTTTTTTGTTTTCAGGTACAAAAAATGATTGAGTATAACCAGCCAGGACCGAAGACTCGAAAGAACTGATTAAACTTTAGCAATTACGACTCTCCTACCATTATTTTTAAGGAAATCGGTTAGGTAGAGTTACCATTTTCGATACTTTTTCTTAATTAGAACGACAAATTGCAATTCAATATCTTACCTATGCTGCCATGTTTAAATAATATAACTTGGATTAAATATTGATTATTGTTTTACTTCATAATTATCGTCATGTCAAAAATACAAAGTGCCGCATAAATTACTCAAGATTTAAATAAATTTTAGTATGATGCCCTTTACTTTTTTAAACGTAGCTTGTTGATTGTGATTACAGTTTTAAATTAGGAAAAAAATGGTCATTAAGTAACCTTTATTACCTATAATAGTTATCGAACGTTTGGATACTAAACTGAACAAGCTTTTAAAAAATCCATTGTGAAAAATATTTTTATATAGAAATAAATGCGTGCAATATTCCAGTGCAAACTTTATCGTTCTACACTGTACAGCCTTGGCCAAAAGTATTAGGCACCCCCAATAAAGTTACCATACAGCTGTGCTGTTTAAACAATAATTA
>DWJZ01006395.1:0-13072 GCA_018249125.1 Asbolis capucinus
AAGGACTAACATAGGTTTAAGAAAATTTGTCTACTAACATTTATGGACTCCGGTCTGAATAAAATTATTATTATTATAAGATTAACAGAAATACCATGCTGCTTACTGTAACCAATAGATTCTTTTTATATATTGCAAGCAAACAAACAGACAGGTCATGTGATGGTTAGTGATCATTGCCGTCCATGGTAATTAGAAACACCAGATTGGGGTTTCACTAACATGTAACCTGCAGTAAAGAAAGGGAAGGGGTATGACTGGAGGACAGGGAGAAATAAAGATGAACCTCATACCCCCAGCCAGAACACGATCGTTTTGCAGCTGACTCAAACAAGAGCCAGCCAGTCAGACAGGCATCATAATACGATGCCCTACCACCGACCAAAATAAGCTTAGGAGGGACTTCATGGACAGGTAGCTAAGAAGAATAGCCAAGTGGTCAGGTGAGGGACAAGGAGGCTGGTCATATATCCACACACAAGAACTATTACGTCTGTATAATGTATTAGTCAAGAAAGAATTAAAACTAGAAATCTTCAAGGACGAGTTAGGTGGGGCCGCTTAAGAAATTCAACCATGTTGCTTACTGCTTCTAATGTTAGGATGTGGAGCTGGAGAATGAGCTGGTGACTAGGTGGTTGGTCGGTAACAATACCCAAGTATCCAGGTGAGTGACTCGATGGTTGGTCATCGTCAAGAAACCATTGTAGGATTTGTTGGTGAATTTCTACCACTTTTGAACCAAACATGATCTTTCCACAACTTTCTATTCTTCTTGGACAGTGAAATATGATGATGTGTGATTGTGCCCCCAGGTGTACGTTCGTCACCCCGAGCTGGCGGCGGCCAAGGCCAACAGAGACTTTGTGCTGCGCGCAGTGTGCTCCGCGGTGGACACTATCTCCGCCGTCGCCCAGGGCAGGCCCCTGCCGCCTAGTGGTGAGTGATTGTTGGTTTTATATGCATTAAATAGGTAAACTGAATCTTATATAATAGTCCTGTTAATATTTTTAATTTAAAATTTTCTGAGGATGGTTGGATGTTTGTCACTCCTTCACGCTAAAACGACTGACCCGATCTGAATAAAATTTGACACATAGATAGATAGATAGTCTGGAATGAGACATACGGTACTTTATCGACATGCCACGCGGGCAAAGCCAGGGGCGTAACCTAGTATACGATATTTGAAATTGTCATAGTATGTGGTATATTGTTATGCCTATACTACGATGGGGCTCAAAGAACCTTTCTTGTTGTTCAAGTTCAAAGAAATCAGCCGTACAGGTGTACACACTATAAACAGGCGCATAGGATATCAGGTGGTGGGTAACACCACGCCATTATCTGAGTGCGACCCTTTTTTGTCCTTGACACCTCTGCAAATGCAACTGTGTATAATTTTGTTTGCTTACATTTTTATTTTTGATTATTATAATTTTATTTAATGATGTAGAGGTAACTTGGCAAAAAAAACGTTTCTTTCTTTCTTTGTTCTTTCTAACTGTAGGTGTGGAGAGTGACATAGGCAACTTTTTATCAACATTGGTACCACTCCGAGCCGCGGGTTGTACAAATTGTACTACCTAACAACATTGTACAAATTGTACTACCTAAAAATGGTTACAGAACGCATCTAATACGTAGTATCCAGTTTATAAAACCTATTACTATAATTCTAACAAAATTATGAATGCGAAAGTTTGTAAGGGTGGAAGGTTTTATGTTTGTTACTCCTTTACTCAAAAAGTACTGAACAGATGGCAATGAAATTTGGCATATAGATACATTATAGTCAAGAATAGTAAATGGACTAAGTTTTTTTTACATTAAATCAAGCATTTGATTACAATCCCACCTGATAGTAAGCGGCGATGTAGTCTTAGATGGTAAAGCGCATTGATTTAGAAGAAGCCTACTCACTAGACACACACACTATAATATACTACACACTATAATATATATATATATATATATATATATATATTTATCAACCAACCACATATAAATATGTGTGTGTATATTTCCAGGCACCAATCGCCCTCCGATCGAAGGGCCGGGAGAATTGGCGCAGGCTCTCGACGACTTTGATGTAAGTGTATTCATTGTATTTACTAAACCGGGTCTTGCTCGAGCGACCGGGCGCCATCTAGTGGAGAACGGCATCTCTGGGATGTGTTTGTCTATACTTTGTGTTTGAGTGGATCAAAATTTGGCCTGTTAAGCCAATGAGGTCGAATTTTATAACTACTTTAAAACTTCAGTGGATAAACAAAATTGTCTAGAGTAAAATAATAACTATTGTTATTTTTACTTTCATTTATGTGCATGATAATTATCAATATATATATATATATATAATATAAATAATTATCAAAATGTGTTGCATATAATACACATGAATCCACTCCTCCTTTTTTAAAGTGGGTAAAATTGGGTTTTGGTTGCTATATATTTATATGCAGTTTAAAAAGACTGGCCTGATAAAGAAAAAAATGCAAAAAATAATATTTTTCTGTAAACAGGAGCGCATGGTGATGGAGCCGCTGGCGTATTCTGAGCTGCGCACGCGGCCGTCGCTTGAAGAGCGGCTCGAGTCCATCATTTCGGGCGCAGCACTCATGGCCGACAGCTCCTGCACCAGGTAACATCGTCACTCAGATCCGAGCACGGGTCTCCTCATGAGTGATATATAAGTACATAGTTCACGACGGTGACGGCAGTGTATGGTCAAGTTCAAACATATTGACTCGTCAAAACCTTGGTTCCTTTCTAGTGGTCACGTAGTGGTATTATTTCAAAAGGCCTGTACCCCTTATGTATTCCTCATTTAGTATGTTATGGTTTTTTGAGATCTATACAAATATTATAAAGAAGAAAGATTTGTTTGTTTGAGGAGAATAGGTTCCGAAAGTACTGGGTTGATTTGAAAAATTATTCCACCATTATCGTTCATTATCCCTGATGAATATATGTAGACTATACATAATTTTCAAAACCGGAAGGAGTCCGTATGAAAACCTGTGAAAAAATACCAAATAGTACCTTATATCGCGTACGCTGCTGAAATTATTGACAATAGAGCAAAGCGATGTACTACAGTTTTATAGAGGACATCAATACCTACAAATAAGTCCTTGATACTATACGTCTAACTGCAACAGTTAGGTCACAATAACTACTTTTATCTGGTATCTTGTTTCTAGAGCAGTTTCAAGTATATAATAAGGCTAAAAAAGTAAATAAAATATAACAACTTTTTCTGGTAACTAATTGTTCCGAAGCGAGGACAGTTTCTTATATTATATCATTAAAAAAAATATTACCCAGTACTTTGTGTCCAGGGACGAACGTCGCGAGCGGATCGTGGCGGAGTGCAACGCGGTGCGGCAGGCGCTGCAGGAGCTGCTGCACGAGTACATGAGCAATGTGAGTTACTGGCTTCATTGCGTAATGAGGGACCCGGGTTCATGGTTCACATTGGAGACAACTCCGCCCAAAACTCTTCAGCAGCTTCTGCTGTTTGTTTCTATGGTGAAAAGTGATGAAAAACATATTTGATTTCCACGGATGACGTTCTGTCATCAAAAGTGACACTTGTGAAAAGTTTATATTTAGTATTCTGTGTGTGAAACACAAAAATATGAGTAGCCAAAACACCTTAATGAATATGCTCAAATTTGTAACTGGAGTACAATTTATAAAGTTGACACTTTCGAAAATTGTACAATTTAGAAAGTTGACATTTTCGAGACTGAACACAAGTGTTAAAATGTTTTTCAATAACAAACGATTTTTTTTTTTTTTGATATGTCTTCAACCTATCTATGGGCCACTACTGAGCCCGGGTCTGTTCATACTGAGGAAGCCTAGAGCATACTCCACCACACTGCTCCAAAGTGTATTGGTGGAGGGGTGAGAGGCCAACCCGAGTGTCCGAAGTTTTTATGCCGCCAGAAGGACTCCGACATGGTTTAACGATTGCTATCAAACGATAACAACCAGGACCAACGGCTTTACGTGTTCTCCGAAGCACGGAAGCATTCATGAAATTTTTGCCACTATCGGTCACCCATCTTCCTGCCGACCACGCCCCTGTTGCTTAACTTTTTCGGATGCTTACAATCCAAAAAAGCCGCAGGGCTATGAACGCTACAAACATCTTGATATACCTATGTATTTATTGTTGACGTGGATACAATCAATAAGAATAAAAGTCGGTTCTTCGAGCCGGTATACTGAATGCAGGTGGGGGTGAACTTGGTCCTTCAAGCCGGTATATTTGGGTATGGTTTTCAGGCGGGGCGTGCCGAGCAGTCGGAGGGTCTAGAACGGGCGCTGGAGCAGATGTGCCGCAAGACCAGGGACCTGCGCCGGCAGCTGCGGAAGGCCGTCGTCGACCACGTGTCTGACAGGTTAGACACCGTAATATATTAAAATATTCATATACTCTTTAAAGATAGCTGTCCAACTACTGAGCTCGGATCTCCGCTCAATATAAGTAAAGGCCATAGTCCACCATGCTGGCCGAGTACCGATTGTTAGACTTCACACCTTCGAGAACTTTACGGCGAACTCTCAGGAGTACAGATTTCCTCACGAAGCTTTTCTTCATCGTAGCACGTGATAATCAACTTCTGATACGCACTTTGTTACTTTAAAAATAAGAGGTGCGTGCAGAATTTTGTACTAAGAACCTTTGTTCGAGACACTAACGATCAAACCGCTAGGCTATCACAGCACGATGTTATGTATATTTGTAATGAATAAATTTAAAAACTACTGGACCGATTAACAATTATTTTCTACTATTTATGCGGCGTGTGGTAGTTATGTAGCTCAAACGCGCGTTCGGCTCCCGCAGCAGTTCTAAAATAAGTCCACCCATGCAAGTTCGGTTTTTAAATGGAGGTAGGAGTTGTTGATGGATGACGTGTATTATCAGTTTTCTGGAGACGAACGTCCCACTGCTGGTGCTGATGGAGGCGGCGCGCAATGGGAACGAGAAGGAGGTGGAGGAGTACGCGCTGGTTTTCACCGAGCACGCTAACAAGCTCGTCGAGGTCAGTCACCCCCGCAGATACACACACACACAGAGGGACAGAGATTTACGCGTGCAAATGTTCACATACGCATACAAAAATACTAGCACGCATATGCAGACATGTTCACACTATCTTTCTCTTTCTTTTCTTCTCTCGCTCTGTGTTGTTCTCTGTCTCTCGTTCTCTTTTTCTCTCACTCTCTTTTTCTCTCTCCCTCTCGTTCACGCTCTCTCTCTCATCCTACGCAAAAACCTCAACGTACACATTTGCCACGAAAACGTGAGGTATCTTCCCACGTTGACTGAATGTCCTCCTAACATTATAAATGCGTAAGTTTGTGAGGATGAACTACCGAACCGATCTGGATGATATTTGGCACAGAGATAGATATTACATTTGAATACTTTTTATTAACGAACCGAACACGCGAGCGAAGTCCCAGGTGGTCACTCAGTAAGTCATAATATCTGTCAGCACATGTTTTATAAATTTTCAAACTGAACCATACACAATACAAAATAAGGATTACACATATATTAATGTGTCCTACGTTGTGTGTAATAAATATTTATCTTTGGACATCTCACACACGGCCATCTCATACCCGTTAAGTTGTACTATGGTGATCAGACAACTGATTAACATACATGTATATTTTTGTATGTATTTGTAATGTTGTGTGTGTGTGCAGGTAGCGAACCTGGTGTGTTCGATGTCCAACAACGAGGACGGTGTGAAGATGGTGCGACACGCCGCCTCGCAGATAGAGGCGCTTTGTCCACAGGTTCGTTTCTTACAAGCGTTTATTTAACTTTTAGTGTATGTTTGTATATTAGTATGTTAGTATATTTGTTTGTTACGGGTCAAATCTTGCAAGCTTAATTAGACCCACTTCATTTTACACTACAAGCTGAAATTCTGCATACTGTTTCAGTTTCGATGACAATGCATTTTTATGATAAGTATAATCTGCTGATATGCTCAGTATTGATTCCAGTCCAGGGAACTCCTTAACGGTTAACTATACTTTTATGAAATTTCGTAATCTGCGTATTGGGACTCTGTAATTAAAGCTTGTGTTTTTAAATATTTTTAATAAAGCTTGTTAAGTCTAATAAATTTTATAATATTTGTTTATGGTTATGTTTAAGTAAATAACAGTTACGTAAGGCACTCCCGACCCACACGTATTAAAATCACAACGCTCTTTTTATTACGGCACCGTTCCAAAACAGTGGTAGATTCCAAATCCCGAATCTCCACCAATCCAGAATCTCCACCAATTCGTACTTGGCCAGCGTGGTGGACTATGACCTGTACCCCTCATATTGTGAGAAGAGCTGAGCTCAATGGTGGGTTATGAGTTGCAATGTTGAAGTGTATTGAAAATACCTACATGGTATAATTGAAGCGTACATAACCCAGCGGCTAGTTTCGGTTGGTTGGTTTCAAGTCAAGAGAGAATCGGCTTCTACTAAGTTACTGCGGTTTTCTATCGAAGACGTCACCCCCTCTTACCATCACCTGATGGTATGGATCCCACCTGGAATCATCAAGGGCTAACTTATCTAAGGTAAAAAAAACGATCCAAAAAGTTAAGTAACAGCAGACATGGTCGGTAGGTGGACGGTGACCGTTGGTGGTAAATATTTCGGACATTTCCATGTTTGCGAGGCCCACGGTGCACGTAAAGCCGACGGTCCCAGTTGTTATCAATAGATTTCAATCACGTCGCCACGTCGGAGGCCTTCGGGCACAAAAACTACCGACACTTTAGTTGGCTACTAACTCCTCCACCAATCCGCATGGAGCACAGTGGTGGAGCTCTAGGCCTCCTCTGTATGACGAGAAACCCATGCTCAGTAGTGGTCTATCGATAGGTTAAAGCCTCATGAAATAAGGGTTTCAGTTTTAGCACATGTACCCACATGCACATGTACCTACCCACATAATGGCTTACATGCATATTGATTGCGTTGACCCATTTTTGGGGCAATTGCTAAAAATGCGGCATTTTACTGCAGCACCCGGCGAGGTATCGTGTATTGTTACACTCATATCTGTAGAGGTAGTCAGAAACTGTATGAGATCTTTAGAAAGTTACATCATAAAATTGAGTTGCATTTTATTTCAACTGGAAATTTACTTAGCTTGTAACTTATTATTAACTATTTACTTTCTAGATTTCTATAGTTAAGGTTTTTCTAGTAGTGAATTCTAAAGTATAACTAACATCCATCCATCTTCACAAATTGCATTTACTATGTTTAGTCCGTGTAGTTTGTTGTAAAAAAGTAGCATATGTTCAGACAATCTCATTGTCAAATACTAACATCCGTCCAGCCGTTAATGCGTAAAAGAGTAACATCCATCCATCGTCACAAACTTTCGCATTTATTCTATTAAAAGATGCAGTTTTCCCCGTCGCTTATTTTGTGAAGGATTGGAATAACTTGCCTGCGTCGGTGTTCCCGCCCACGCCCCAATAGGCAAATACTAAGTTAGTACGCCCAACACCTTAGACATCATCGCCACTTACCATCAGATGAGATCGATGACAAGCATAAATTTATTCTAAGTAAAAAAAGAAAATTAGGATTAACAAATATTCCACCTGTATAAAATATTTGTACAGATGCATCCCGCACCCGCCGCGCCTATTACCAACCACTCGTTAACACGGCCAGACGAAAACCGACGAAATTCAACCAACAGGTGACACCACTTTTTACAAAGACATGCTAAACGATACAGTTACCGGGCCGGGAATTAGAGGGGTTATGATGACGATGAGCAACGGGGATTCTTTGAAGAAGCGGTGCTTTTAAAATTCACCTCGACTTCTGTTGTGACGGACAGGTTAAGCAAGCGACTTCTGTCACCCGTTACGAAGCGGTATGTTTTTAGTGTGGCTGGGGCATTTGATATTGATTCCGGTTGCTTAAATAACCGTTTTTTTACAGAAAAGAATATAATTGATTTAAATAAAAATACAGATTATTAAATCCTTACTATAATTAGAAATGGGAAAATAGTTGTAGTAGCAGAAAACAAAAATAGAAAAAAACATGATAATTTTAATGAAAATTGGTCAAAGATCAAAAAGAGTAGTACTTTAAAAAGAAATCGGGCTTATATTGTGAAAAAAGGCCTTAAAGGGTTCAAATAGGGGATGAATCCTCCTCTATCTCTTTTTCTCCTCATCCTTCATCCATCCTCCTCCCCACTCTTCTTCTGTCTCCCGTCCTGAAGTGATATGTTGTTGTATCTCGAGTCAATTGCTGTCTTTATTGATCACAGTTGCTACGGCAACATGCCGCTTCCCTTGTCTTTTTCACTCTCCCACGTGTACGGGTCGCTTACTTCTTTCTCCTTCTGGGCGGTGATGACTACCATTAGCTTACACATGTGCTAGTTTGCCTGCTTATATTATAAAAGAAAAATACACAAATAAAAAACCACGAAATCACTATTGCATTTATTTTTTTATGTAATTACAATTATGTTATGTCAAATAAAATTTTAATGTAAGTTTTCATTCTCTTTCTGCTGCAGCCGCTTCGTACTTACAGACCACCATTTTCACGTGTCGGTATTCTGTAGAGAAAAATATAAATTTTAAGAGTCGCATAACATTCTAAATATTTTTCATCGTATTATTTTTAGCCTTATAAATATATGTACATATACATAATAAATATACATATACATAATAAATATACATAATTATTAATAAATATACATAAATGCTAAAGTGACTCAGTCTATCTGTAAGTCTCTACGCTTTCATGTTTACACAACTGAATCAATTTTGATAAAAATTTGTACAGAGATGAACTGGAGATTAAAAAAGGGCATAGGGTACCTATTATTGCGAAAACAAGGTTAAAAGGCTTGAAATGGGAGATGAAAAATTGCATGGCATTTCGAAATTGTCGGAAGTGGAAATCATGAAACTTTGTAGCTGGCCAATTGATGACAAATAAATCGTTTTGAAATATCGACTGGTGTGGGAATGAAAATAAGAGGTGAAGAAAAGAATTGACATAGACGGAGCAGTTGGAAGAGGCCGTTCCAAATAGAAATCTACTAAGAAGTAGTACAATTATTACACCAAAAACATGGTATATTATATTTACATAGTGTATTGTATTTATATAGTATATTATATTTATATTTAACATTTTGATTTTGTTTTTAACATACGTTTTAATTTTATTATTTACTATAGTTTAAATCGAATAAGCTTATGGCAAATATATGGTAAATTCCGTATTATCAAAAATTTCTTTATGCATCCTTTGGCGAAGAATCCCTAAAAATAATCAAATATTTCCTAGAACTTATATCACCTTTAAAATACAAAAATACTCTAAATACATACGTTTCTTTTCATCACAGTTGTATTCATATAGGTCACAGTTGTCATTGAACATTCGTGTTATTCCGAGGGAGTCTTGGCCACATATAGCCACGAAATCATGCTGGCATTGGTCTGCCATTTTGCAGAAATTTATTACCTGGATATAGGAAAAATTGTCCAATTAACGACATACTTTTTAAAGCACTATTTGTACACTCGTACCTACCTTTGTTTCGCTTCGGATAAACAATTTACAAAAAAAAAATCTTTCAGTTATACATATCGGCACGAGAATTTTCAAAACCGATCCTATAATTTTTGAGTTTGTGTATCACAAAAAGCAATGAAAACTGTCCTATTTATAATATTAGTGAAAATAATATTGTTTATAAAATCTAAATTTTAAAATCAACGGCCCTTAGTCCTTAACCTTATACTACAGTTCGATTTAAAACGAAGTTGGCAAGGTGGTTCAAACATGAAAAAATCTTTAATCTTACCGGTTCTAAAGGAAAGAAGTAATCCTCAGCTTCTATTTCCACATGCGTCCAAACTTCTTCAGCGAATGAAAGGAATATGACACCTGAGTGGTAAAGAATGGAATTTATATCAAATTTAACCCTACATTAATCTTTAAATGTTACCCGCCAGGTAAGCAAAAGGTAATGTAATCAAATTTGAACAGAATTTTGTAATTAATCTACTAAAACATTAAATAATTGTTTTAATCGAATCAAATTTTAACAGAATTTTTTAATTAATCTACTAAAACATTAAATAACTGTTTTACTCGAATCAAATTTCAACAGAATTTTGTAATTAATCGACTAAAAGATTAATTAATTGCTTGTCTTATAAGGCCAAATTAGCTACGGCAAATTTCAGTTTATTTTACAAATTTAACAGCAAAACAGTAATTGCTTTAGCAACTCTCCATCGTTACTTTTAGCGCTGCGGTTTTCATCCGTACGATAAACGGCATATATTATTTAAGCGCTGCAGGATCTACTTGAAATTAAATAAAATGGGCCAAGACGTTTGTTGCGTTGTTTCTCTGTGCCTCAAGACAAATATGTATCTTTTCTGTTATCGTTCACGCAAAACGCTAATTCAAAAATGTAAGGGAATGGTGTTTATTGCAAAAAAAATAAAAAAGATTCCATATATTTTTTTTTACTTTCTATGAATTAGTGCTTGACCACTATCCTGCCTGATGGTGAGAGGCGATGGGTCTCAGAAGGTAATAATAAATTAAATAGTAATAGCCTATTCACTCTTGACTTGAAGACACTTACGTCGAACGGAAACACTGACGCCGTCAACTTATTCTAGCCCTTCGCGGTAGGTATAATGATAGAAAAGCGCGACGTTCTTAGTGGCGGAATGTCTACAACGAAGGGATGGGTACCAGCCGTGCGTCGACTCGTTCGATGGTGGATCGGGGATGCGAAAATTATTTTTCTGCACCAAATGCCATTCCCATACATTTTTGAACGAATACATTATTACATAGTATCTCAATAGATAAAACATTAATCGCGTTTTACACGAAAACGAAATTTACAACAAAGCAAAATGAATTCAAGGAACTTACTAGTAATAATTCCTCTGAATAACATAGTCGGACACAACTGGCCTACTCCAGACACTATTATGCTCTACGTGGAACTGTTGACATCTAACAATAACTCGAAGCAGTCAGGATATTGTAGCAAAACATGCTTTATCATGAAAACTATGTAGAACAATAACAGGGCGTTCAGGTGTTTCACACTGTTGGTTCCAAATATACTTGCTATTAAACTGGTAATGTTGAATAACCTGGTTGTTAAATAACTGCAATTTTATATTCAAAATCTTGTGAATAACTGCAATTTTTATATTTTAAAACCTGGTGAATTTATTAGTGAATAAACTGGTGAATAGACTGGTGAATAAACTGGTGATTTATCTGTTTTTTTTACCCCAATTTATTATTATTATCCCAATTCTTGTATTTTAAAACTTGATGAAATAATTGGTAAATAAACAGGTGAATGACTGAAATTTAATATTTTAAAACCTGTGTTACTTTACTCGACCAATTATCGATGACGTCATTTTTGTCCAACCGCGTGACGTCATGACAGACGATTGACATTAATACCTTCAGTCTACATCTAATTCATTTTTGTTCTGTTCGTCGATCAATAATACAACTAGATGTAAGTCAGCAACAACAATGTGTCTCGACACTTATTAGCTCAGTTCTCGTTCCAAACAAACGTGTTTAACGTTATACAAATTACTGACGATGAACGCAAACCATTGTACTAGCGTTTCGTTTAAAAATATTCTTCGATATCATTGCAACCCAACCCTATCCCACTAGTGGGCTTGAGTCTCCACTCACAATGTGAGGGTACAAGGCAACCTCGCAGGCGAAGTGCGGTTTGGTGAACTTCACACACTTTCGAGAACTTTATTGACAACTCTCAGGAGTACATTACCTTACGATGTTTTCCGTAGCTATAAAAATCAACCGCCACGCGTATAACATTAAAAATTTGACTTGCGCACCGCTATATTGAACCCAGGACTTCCCGTTCCATAGAGAAAAATCAAACCTATCACTGCTACAAAACCATACTAACTAAGCCATTATGAATCGATAGTAATATTCATAATATCCAATAATATTATGACTGGGTGTTAAGGCATGTTTGACTAGCCATTGTTTTGAATGACATTAAACGTGCTATAACGTTACCACAATGATCGACGGATATTATCAAAACCCGCATCAACACCATCAGGATGTGGTTACAGATGATAATTAACTGTGAGTAATTTTACTATTATACATAAATTATACAAAAATTATACGATAAATAAACTACTAGTAAAAAACCGCGCTTCACTTTTTTAAAGCTACGAGTAAGCTTGATTTTCCGTTTTAAAATGACTTTTTTTACATTTTAATTTTATTTTAGTACCGATTTAAAAAATCACTATTAATCGTGTTAGTAAAAGTGGTATTTACGTAATGTTTCAATATATTATTATAAAAAGGTTGTTTTAGCATCTAACATCAGCTTTTTCCACATCCATGCATGGTTGACTTCTGGACAACGTCATAATACGACTAAATAATTCAAAATTTTTCAAACAAAATTCAAAATTTGTCCACCAATGCGCAATTGGCCAGCGTCGTGGGCTATCGCCTGTACCCCTCACTCTGTGTTGTTGTAATTATGACGATGTAATTATGACGATGATTTCAAAAATACTTACATTAGAGAAAACCACATTCAAATCTGATCAGCTATTTTGATATTGGCGTGCACAAACTCACAGTCAGTTACACTTTTATTATATGTAAAATTATGATTAATATTATAACTTGTTCCTAGAATTGCGTGTGAATGAAGGATAAAATCAGTTCTATAATAGGTGCGGTTGTTACTGACCTAGGGCTGTAGTAACAACTTAGAAGTACTATCTTAAGAGTGGATTTTACCAAACCGATCTTGGAAGAATCGTCATGACCCCGTAGCAAAACGACTGTGTACTCCCAGACTCAATTCCACACCGGCATGCATTGTATCAGACAGATGATTTTTTGTTATGTATCACAAATTTGCATGCCGTGAAAGGTAGACTGTGGCGGACTTGATTATTTTTT
>DWJZ01006396.1:0-13071 GCA_018249125.1 Asbolis capucinus
ACTATATTTATGATATTTATTATATATTTATGAGTCACTTACCACGTACCGCCCTTAATGAGCCTCCTATCCCCCCTCCAACCCCGCCATTCCGCGGACGTAAAAACACACCCTCGTAACATATAATGTGTATTTAGCGAAATATTATCACAAATAAAAAAAGATTTATAGGTTCCCGAGGTAATTGCTTTGTAGTATTGACTTGTTTCAATAACGACTTGTATTTTAATCATAAACATATACATCTATCTATCATTTCACCATTATCATACCACCAAAGGGTTGGAACAAAATACCTGAATTTCTACTGTATTTCCAGTCGAGTTAAAGATGTCTTCAAGACAAGAGTGAATCGGCTTCTTCTAAGTTATGCAATATACCATCTATGTATGACTAAACCGCTACCGCTTAACATTAAATTATAAAATGTAAAAAAAATTAACAAACATTTTTCGTCATAAATTTTAAATAGAACTTACCAGTCGGCAACAGTATGACATATGTACATATTGTTTAAAATCTTCAAGCAATTTATTGTCTCAATATTATTGTATACACACCAAATCTGGTAATAAACTTCCTTCGTGTGAATGGACCTTTATAATACCATAATTAGACAATTACGAAAAACGACTTAGCCTCGGATAGATAATTTGTACGTACGTATTTTAATAACCATTTAAGGTTCAAACATCCGGTTAATAAACGGAAGGTCGATAGTATCTTTTATACTTATTATATAGAATTTTCCGTCCCTTTTCTTCGTATATCTTACATTTTCTTAGATTTTATAGTTGCTGCTTCGCCCACGTCATGTGTTCATAAAAAGTAATGCTTTCCCAGAGTATAGTCTGCCAAATTTTATTTTAATCCATTCAACTGCTACCGCGTGAAGAAAACGCGAACATCGAACATATAAACGTGCATATCATCCTAGGGGTACCTGTAGTCGGGATAAAATCTATCCTATATTTATTTCCTGGATGTGATCAATCCTTGTGCTATGTTTTATCTCAATCCGTCCACCCGTTAGCGCGTGAAGGAAAAGCAAATATAACCATCTAAACATTTTAACAAAGTTTTACATTTATACTATAGTAGCATTTACGAACGCGACGTTGTTTGAGGGCCCGAGCAAGAACGTTGCAGGTTGGCAAACTTAAAAAAATATATATTAATCACGTTTTTTATTTCTAACTTTATGATACCACTTTCATTTCCGTATATACTAGTATATATCCATACTAAATTACAGTACCACGGGTCTCTGCTAGAGGATGGACATATGAACGGACGGGCGGACGATTATGTAACTCAAAAACTTACACACATACTCTGTTGCACATATATATAGATATTCTGTTGTTGAGACATCCTTTTAAGTAAATCAGTACCCGTGCCAGTGCAAAAATCCCCTGTCACGATTTTCGTTTACACTAATCCACGAAATCTCTAAACCGATTTAAATGAAAAATTACAGATATCTATTGTAAAGTTCAAAAAATTAGTTTAATTATTTCATGTGATTATTAATATATAATTTTCTTCTACAAATGTCTACCTGAGCGAAGCCGGAACGAACTACTAGAATTTTATAAAACTATTTACCATCTTACTAATTTTCAATATTTAAAAACAAAGATATTTTTATATATAAAGTACAAATTATATTTGTTGTATGCTAAAATGTTTAATATTACATGTGTATGTATGCGTGCTTGTGTGTGTGTTATACTAAAAGAATATTAAAATTAAAACAACACACGAATGGCATATTTTTGGTACTGAAAGCACAAGTTATTTTAAGTAGAAACAGAGTCCCAACATACTGTTAAATGCTGGTTCACGATGTTAAAAGATATTTAATTACGCTTTGTGTTGAATGAGGTTAATCTCACTGAGGAGAAACTATAAAGAATTTTATGTTCTCCTAGTATTTTAAAGAGAATTGTGCTCTTTAAAAGTATAATATTTTATTTCTGAATAATTGCAGTGAATAAATTCTTACTAATATAACAAATGCAAAAGTACGAGTAACTCTGTCTGTCTGTTACCATTACACGCCTAAACTACTGAATCGATTTTGATGAAACTTGATACAGAAGTAGAATAAAAGTTGAGAAAAAACATAGGCTATGTTTTATCGATAAAAGGGATGAAATAGGGATGAAAGATCTTTGTTTCTGTTTAATATAATATAAATTTTGTGATATATTTATTGTGTAACTGTTCTGTACACTGAAACATATTTCTCTTTTTACTATTTTTGTAATATTTCCAGGAAATGGTAGGAACAGTGCATTAGTGATAAACCCACCAATTATACTTAGTGGCTCCAAATTTGTTAATTTTTTTATTTGTTATTGTGTACAATAAGAAATATTTATTATTATAATTAATGTAATTGTTAAACCGTATTTATAGGGAAGACACAGTTTGCAACACTGTGCAATGTCTTTCAGGTTTTTCTGTCGCCTTGAAACGATTGGTTATGTGTTCCTGAGGCCCGTTGTTGTCATGATTCCTTTCTTTTCTTTTCTTTTCTTTCCCGTGTGAATGCACGTCTGTTACTCCCTTCCAACGCGTTGGTGACATGATAACCCTTGCCTGGAATTATCACGTCTATGGGCAGCGGTGATTACTTACTATCAGGAGACCCGTCTGCACGTTTGCCTGATTGTAACAAAAAAATATATATTTAAAGAAATCTTTAGAATACGCTCACACGGTCATCTGACCGCAAACTAAGCGTTCGGGTTTTATGATGATCAGACAACTGATAAATATACATATATTTTTAAATACATACTTATATAGATATTTTCTACACACAGAACAAACATTCCTGCTCATTATGGAAAAGTTTGATCTGGTTGGGAATCGAACCCACGACCTTCGGTATAACAGTCAGGTTTACTAACAACTAGACCAACCGGACTGTCAATTATTTTCTTTCGTATATACTTTTAACAGCGTCATTTTATTTCTAATAATGATGCAACTTTTTATGCTCCGTTAATTAACGTTTGAAATATTTATAAGCGTGCAATTGTACCTTTCTTAATTAACTCTTAACTTAAGTTATAATTTAACAATAAAATTATTTTTTATTTCTGAAGAAAGTAACATCTTCTCCGCTACTGTAAATCATAGTATTAATTAACGTACTCGTACACTAGTGTAAACTTGAGAGTAAGGCCCCAGATTTTAAGTTGCAGATAGATGTTTGTTCTCGGCCTACACAGGTTAAAATTGTTATTTAGTGCTTACTTATATATATGGATATATATATGTAAATTTTTCTCATATCTTGTTATTAATGTTAATATTTGACTGGTAAAGAATGCCACCAGGAATAAAGCCCATTGTAAACAATTGCAATAAATAAATAAATAAAATTTCAAAACCGATAGAACAGAAATCTATTTTTATAAATAAATATAAATAAATATCTTTGGACAACTCACACACGGCCATCTGAACCCAAACTAAGCGTTTACTTGTGCTATGGTGAAAAAACCTGATAAACATACATATACACTTTATATACATAGTTAAATAGATATTTCTATTACAAACCCAGACACGCAGAAAAAACATTCCTGTTCATCACAGAAAAGTTTGACCTGGGTGGGAATCGAACCCACGACCTACGGTGTAGTAGTCAGGTTTACTAACCACTAGACCAAGCGGCCTGTCAATGCCTCAACAATGCCTCGAAACCCCCCTGGGTAAAACAAAATGTGTTACATATAATTATTAAAAGTATTTATATTTTATGAATATCATTTACATATAAATATAAATATGGAGCGTGTAGTATATCACTCTTATGTGTTATACATAATTTGTCTGGGGGCATGGTAGTGGTCCCGCCAAGTCGCAATTATATTTACGATTATAGTGATTATAATTGCTATAACTTAAAATAATTAAGGCTCAATTACAACAAAAATTATTTAAAACTATCTGTACGAACCGGTCCAGACATACTTGTTGCGTTAAAACATGAATTTGAAAATCGTTGTATTGAAATGAGGCAAAAAGAAAATATTGTGGTAATTGACCCCATGGGAATTGACATATTACCGCAAACGAAGCGATAGCTTGTACTATGGTGATCAGACAACTGATAAACATATATATACATTAAATATATACTTATATAGATATTGAGACACAGACACACAGAAGAAACATTCCTGCTCACCAAAGAAAGTTTTACGGGCGTGGAAATCGAACCCACGACGTTCGGTGTAGCAGTCAGATTAACTAACTACACCAACCGGTTTGTAAATATTATCCTTAGTTAAAGTTAAACTTCCTTGACGGAATACAATCTTGCCGATGTAATTAACTGATTTATGTTAACTGATAAAATATCCCATATTTTGGCATTGGTAGCAAAATATTTCAAATACTTTAGTTCTACTTAACAAGATGTCTTTATTATCTGTTTGAGGTAAATTAAATTTGAACGAATTATACGTCGATTTTAAATTTTTCTCTGGTATTTTAACTGAAGAATAATTAGAACTTTTTGTTGAGACAAGGTCAGTTTCAATACAATGGTGCTACTAAATGATTCTGTGTATGGTATTATTTATGTTGTCTGTAATTTTGCGTTAATTAAATTATATTATCCTCTTTGTATTTTCGTGCACATCCAATAGTCTCTGCACGCAGCTTTGCTCACGTGGTATGTTGATAAAAAGTAGCCTATGTCTTTTCCCAGTCTATAAACTATGTCTGTGACAAATTTCATTCATATCTGTTAAGTCGTTACAAAAATTTTCGAACTTATTTCTATACTCGATCTTATTCATTCAGTTCGCAAGGTGTCTTGGTGGGTAGTTGTAATTAATCGTAAGAGGAGTTGATTGTAACGACGACAGGGGAATGATCCGATAGATTTATCGCTCTCTACGTACAACACTGTAAATTATTTCGCGAATTCTTGCCAATTCGAATTGGCTGTAGAATATTTTCGTCTAAAATGATGAGCGTAAAAAAGTTGTATATTTAATATCGATTTTGATTGTATCGATTATTTTAATTTTATGTTTTTTTAACACGAAATTATATTGAATAGCTTAATTTTTAGTAATTTAATCATGAATTTAGGTTTTTTAGCCTAGTTGGTGAGCCTGTTAGTGAAGTGAAGGGTCTGGAGTTCAAGTTTGGCTCGAGCAGGCATTTATGTATGTATGTGAAAAATGAATATTTGTTGCAATGTTATTTAATATTTATTTTAAGAAAACAGCTGACAAACCAATACACAAGCTATGCGACTTTGTCAGCAGGCATGAAAACCACTTGAGAACCATCAGCCTTCCATTAGAAAAAGAATTATCAAAATCGGGACACCCAATAAAAAGTTACGAGTGTCACACGTCGAATTGAGAATCGCTATTTTTTAAAGTCGGTTAAAAACATCGATTATACATGTAATTTACAAGCGATTCCGCTAACTCGCCAATCATTACTCAACCGAGTATCAAAACTTAACAACGTCAAAAATCGATTTCTTTGCAAGTAACATTCCAGTAATTAAAATCGGAAGCGCCCTACGGGTGGCGATGTCGATAAAAACTATCGATAAAAAATCGAGCACGTACCACGATAACTTATCTATCGATGTTCGGTACAAAAATCGTTGGTGGCACCTACTTAATCATGTGAAGCACCTGCCTACATACATATTCATTAGGCCAGTATCAGCCGAGTCAATATCAATGAGTATTCGCGACTCCTGTTTATATGATGAGATAAAATATGCGAGTTAAAATATTCTGAATGAAAAACATAGTATGTTGATAACCATATGACGTTAAATGAAAGGGTAATTAGGATAAGCATATATGACATTGATACCATTTTTTGTCATTCTAAAGGTTGCTCATTCATGTTGATATGGAATAATATTAAATTATAATTTTAAAACTTGATAATTTGCCTATTATTTCGATTTGTCTTCGATAGATAGATGGATGGATGGATCGATGGATGGATGTATGGGTGGAAGGATTGGTGGATGGATGGATTGGTGAATTGATGTATGGATGTTTGTTACTCCATCGTGCAAAAACTACTGAACGGATCTGATTGAAATTTGGCACAGATATAGATTGTTGTCTTTAATGAGATGTAAGCTAGTTTTTATCAACGTACCATGCGGACAAAGCCGCGGGCGGAAACTAGTAATTCGTAATTTAATTCGTAATATAGAATTCCTGTTATTTTTAAAATAAATGTTTTTTCCAATGACTACATTTTTTTAGTGTATCTCAAGCGATTCACATAAAACTAGTTCGAGAACTTCACTGCAGATGGCAGTAGTGGTAAGCTTTTTTCAACTTTAGCTCTGCAACGTTATAATTATAATATATTCGGAAGTTTTTAGAGTAATGACTAGAAACTGAAAAAAAATACATTTTGGATTCATAACACCACAAATTCGCTGTTTTTTATCTGTGGTATTACACAATTTAATACTTACAAAAACTGGCATGGGTTATTTTATCGACCTATTTATCCTATAATATCTATAAAAATCTTGCATATCCAGAAGCCCGTTAAAGGGTTTGTTATAGCATGATATATGTAGGCATATCAATAAATTATCTTAGCGATTACAATCTTAACCTGCAAGTTACTTTTTGTTTTTATAGACAAGTCCGAACAACCGTTATGATGACGTAATCGAATCGAATTCGATTATAGGGGTGGCCAATTACAGTAACGAGTGTTTACAACCCGGAATTCTCGACGTCTTAACGATAAAAATTGTGACGTGCGTAACGTATCCTCTGAGGCACGGAAGTGCTATTGCTTATTCATAGCTTTGTAACAAATAGTAACAGATTGACATAATCCATTCTAGCGCGATATATCGAGTTTATACATATAATCGATTTGCGACACGATGACCTCTGAGATCGTATTAAAATACCGGTAAGTACCGGTACCCATAACAGTACTGAGCTCGCCTCGCAATGCATACATTGTACCCCATAGGGTACAGGCCATAGCCCACCAGGTAGATCAAGTTGCGGATAGACCTTCAATCCTTTGAGAACTGCCAGGTGTGCAGGTTCACGATTCCTTCACCGTAGCAAGTGATACTTCTGACACTCACATAACTTTTAAAGTTGGAGGTATAAGGGCAGGATTAGAACTCAGGACTTCCCGTCCAAGAATGTATGACGGCGCTGCGAGGTGACTGCAATATTACTGCTGGGGTTTTATAACAACATCAATAAAAAAAAATTGTTTCTTACTTTAAAATAATATTTAAATGTGTTGTCAATGAGTGCAGGCAAATTATTGAAATGTATACTTAAACCTAGACAACAATTAAAAGGTACATATTACGTAGGTAATGTGGTACATTCACAGCAACTAGTGCTGTTCTCTGCATGTCACGAGTGACATGGCCAACACAATTGACGCAATATTCTCCTACATAAATATTTGCTTCAACTGGGAATCGAATCCAAGACCACTTGCAAAAGTACCATTACTGGCTAGACTAAACTATCTAAATAGGTAAAATACAATTAAAACATAATGCCACACATAACCAAATATTTGATTTGAACTTCACTCCAACCAATATTAATCAAACCCAACAATAGCAAGGACATGCAAATATTACCAATTAGATTCGTTACATAGAAATAAGAATAATGCAAAGAGGAGTCGAATTCAATTTAAAATGAGATCAGTCTACCGTTCCGCTTGGGCCCGCGTCGATCGGAACGAAATTGAAAAAAACGAAATACAAAAATTGGAGAGCGGAATAAATAAAAATAGAGATTCCGCTACAGCGCAAGTCGCCGTTGAAATGAAAATAAAACAGCAAAATGCTTTTTGTGGACGAAATAAATTAAAAAGTATGTCGCGATTTTGTGAACGAAAACCGGTGACGGCTCACCGGGCTGGGTCTGCGTCTATGACTAGGTAACGTGTCGTTTGTCATTTGTCGTTGGCCGTTTCCCGTTTGCTTTTTATCGTATGTCGATTATCCTTTGCCGTCTGCCGTTTGTCGTTTTCCGTTGTCGTTTGTCGTTTGCCGTCTGCCGTTTGTCGTTTGCCGATTGCCGTTTGCCACTATCGTATGCCGTTTGCCGCTATCTTATGCCGTTTGCCACTATCGTATGCTGATTGTCGTTTGTATTTTGCCTTCTACCGTTTGTCATAGTTGGTTACAAAACTTACAATAAAGTATCTCAAACTACTAAGTACCCTAAACTATAATAAAAATAAGTAAAAAGAAAAATATATGTCTGTGTTCATTCGAATACTGATTATTCGATACCTTGTTCGTTCGGTTCCTCGATTTAAATCTTCTTGTATTTATGTATTTATTCGAGAAAACATTAGCTTATTTAGTTATTTATTTGCATTTATTAGCATATATCATAAATTTAAAGACATATTTCTTAGAAATTCCTTACTTCACACAAAATTCCTCACTTTTACATCGGCAAAAGATTTTTAACTATGTAAAGATTAGATACATTTAGTAAAATGTCTTAATGTATACAACAAATTCATAGACGAATGCACTCAAAACGGTAGGCGTTCATAACAATGGGGTGCGTTACCTAAATTGTATTTGTGGGTCGTCACGCTGGGGGAGAGGGGGGCGAGGACCCCTCGAGTTGTCCGTATTCATAGGCTGGAGGTAAAAGTTGAGTGATTCAGTCTATTAGGTAAATAAAAGGATCTACTACACTTTTATTCACTTACCTATTTTTTTAAATACACTTATTTTAATTTTACATTTCTTTTATATATTTTTTTATTTTACATTAATTTCAATCAGTTTAATTAGTATATAAATATTTTTATATATTTTATTTTAATTAGTCATGTTCTATATATAAATATTAATCGTTAGATACTTATTATTATTCTTCAAAGGGATTTAATTGTACTCTTCTTTTAGTGACCCTAATTTCTTGTAATATTGCTTCTTTTATTTACCTTAATTTTCTTGTTAAGAACAATTAAGGCGGCCTTGCGTAACAGTCCGTTGTTTCGTTTGGAATATGATTGCAGAGACTTTTGAACAACAGGTTTTTTATTTATAACACTCGTATTTTATTTTAGTATGATCATATATTTCCGATGTAGATACGTGTTTATCTTTATAAAGATTTAATTAAATCCATTTAGTGCGTAGTAGTGTTAGATGTTTTTTTTTAAATTTTATGAGTTTAAACACGTAAATTGTATCAATTTAATTTATTCACTACTCTAATTACTTAACCTTGTAGGTATTACCGTGACTTACCTAGTATAAGTAGCGCACGAACAAATTGTTTTACATTATTTTTACGACTTTTATCAATTACTTCCTTATAAAACAAAAAATAACTGTACGATAAAAATATTAACTTATTTATACTTAACTTTATAGTCCTTAGATATTTATTTATTTATATTTTATAATTCCTAAAGGTAAAGAGTGTAAATTTATCAGGTGTATGTGTAAAGTATATATGGAATTTTATAAGGTAAATAAATACATTTGTAGTGTTAGTACTATAAATACGGTACATCTGTAATCCGAGTTCTACTTAAGTTGTGGGGGCTATCGGGCACCGTGAACATTACTGATCCTTATGTACTTTTTTGATCCCAAACTATACGTAGTTTAAATTATACTGATTTTGCTTTTAATTCATTTCATGCTTAATGACGTCACTAGCTTTTAGTTGTATGTAGCCGCTTTTAGTGGTATGTATGTCAGATTAATACGACCATTCAACGTATAAAGAAAAATATTCCTTGACCTAAAAATCCCTAACTTCCAATTTCTATTGTAATTTATTAAGTACTTTGTTTATTGATAGCCCACTACTGAGTACGGGTCTCCTAATACGGAGGAGGCATTGGCCACTAGCCCCTCCACTAATCCACAGTAGCATGGTGGAGCATGCTGTAGGCCTCCTGAGTATGAGTCCGTCCATCAGTGGAAGTTTATAACCCGGCGTTTTGTTTTGATTGTAGGTGATTACAAATATATACAGGAAACACTCATATAGTATATGATAGCAGAAAATCAAGTTATACCTATTTCATAGCGGATTTTCCTGTTTACTATACGAAGTGTTTACCTACAGTACATTGGACGCTGGGTGTTCAGCATCTGAAACGATTTGCAGTCTGAAAACTTCGTTCATTCGAACATCTTAGACGTAAATTACTTCTACTAAAAACTGTTCTTCTAGAAAAGTTTGGATTGTTAATTATTCGTTTACCTAATCAAGTTTCGCTTTGTCTTCTTGTTGTCTACTTTAGTTACGTACTTAAGTACCTACTTGTGTCACTTAAGTACCTCGTCGCTTACAAAATGTAGGTACAGATTTATGAGAAAGTTAAAAGTAATATTACGAAGAACTTGCCAACTTAATTGCACGAGTTTTTTTTATGTTGAAGTAGCAAGCTACAAATAAATCTAAAAGTAAACACTATGTTCCTTAATTTGTGTTTACGATGACGGTCATGTTGCGAATTCCAAAATAATATGAAATGGCTTTCAACTGTAGTTATAACTCATATTAAGAATTACCTATTGCACTTACAAACAAAAGTAGTTCAAGAAACAATGGTAGGCACTAATAACAAAGTTCCATCCCTTACGAAAGCGTTTAAGGAGATGGTGGCGCAAGAAAGTTTGTAAGAATTTTTAATGAGGCGTCGGGGCGGGCGGGTGCGGGCGGGGGCGGCGTCGCGGCGGCGGAGCGGCAGTGAGCCGCGCGCGGCCGTCGCGCCGCCCGCCCAACAGTCGCCCGCGGTCGCCGACGCCACGCTCGCAGTCGTCGCCGCCGCCGCGATGCCGTCCCACGCCGCCGCCGCGCGACCCTCGCTCGCCCTCTGAGCTCGCGCGCGACCTGCGAAACTGAATAAGTTCGACAAATCCTCCTCCTACTTGGACCACTATATAGACGGACGAGTGCTCGGTGAAATTAACACCCGTCGTAGTTCTATTTTTCATTTTCTAGTACAAAATTGTAAAATATCTGCTAGATTTAAATTAGTATTTTTTAAAGTACAAAGTATTGTAACATAGCAGCGCCGTAGCGTCTATAGAACATACGATTAAATACAGGGTCAGTTTTGTATGAAGTCAATGTGATTGTAGTTTAAGCCGAAACAAAGCCACTGTTCATACCGCTTTAAGATACCGGAGTTAATTTTTAAGGTAAGTTGGATGCGAAATGGGAGAGAATTTCACCAAACAAGCTGTGAAACATAACAACATTGTAAATAAACGAACGGAAAATTCAAAACAAACAACAGAGTATCGAGCGAGCACGAGTGTTCTGCATCCAGATAGTGAGTTTCTTAAATGCCGGAATATACAAATTCTGGTGTCGAAGCCGGCGATAGTATGATTAAGCGTTACACTGAGCTCCTAAATCACAGTAGGTGGCAACGACGGGCGACAAGACTCCGGCGATCGCACTCCGCAAATTGTTTGTCCTGTAACAATATAAATTTAGAACGAACGAATGCCGATCGTAAATCGAATGCCTCGCGATTGTTTTGAATATAGCAATGAAATGTAACAGTGGCGGTCTCGATGAATGCAGCTCGCCGAAAGTTTGATTAATTATTTGTATAGATTTGCGTTTCGCAGTGCATTCGGCTTATAAATCGTTTACAGACTAATATTCAACAGATGAAATCAACGTTTTATTTGCATATCGTTCAGGAACAACATTCTAAATTTACAGTTTGCTGTTTCTTGTACAAGAGGCACAATAAATAATCTGCAGGAACAAGAAAACAACAACTTTAGTTGTATAGAGAAATGCATAGAAATTTTAATTCACACATATATATTGCTCAATTTGCAGCTTAATGTTACATTAGCGACGGTTTTGGCCCGTGGGAATGTTCTGTTCGGGAAAAACTGTAAAACTTCCAACATTATCTCTTGAACAAAATAAACAATGACATTTAACACGACACAGTTTAACATAATGTATCAAGACATCTTTCAATGTTAGTCTGTTCTACATTTGTTTTTAATGTTAATTAGGCATAGAACCATAAATGTGTAACGGTTTTGGTCAACGGGTGGCCAGGAAATATGTTTTAAAATTGTCGTTTGTGCAAATATAAAAACGATATTCAAACTTAAAACGAACGAAACATTCGCCCATTTTTTTACGTTTAAAAACAAAAGTTTACAATGCACTAAATCATATTTATTCTTTGTAGCGAAAATAACAAAGGAAATGAACTAGCTGGGTTTTTATACTTCTAAGATGCGTGGGCCTGACCGACCAGTTACAATCACAAAATCCGTACAAGGTAATAATGCTTGCGTAAGAATCTCTATGTTTTGTACACGATTTTCGTGAACATTGTGCATTCAAGATATTCTTGTCTTTGTATACAGGGTGGTCGGTGAAAGCCGTTGTATTGTTTAGATACGCAACATTTTTAAATAAGGCCTTTTGATGTGATTCTGTATTGAAACCTGTAAACAATAATTTTAAATTGTCACTAGTTTGATAGTATTTTATGAGCTTTAAGTTTTACCTATCTTTTCATTAAAGTTTAATGAAAAAGTTTAGGCGGAGGTGCTTTTAGCATCTGAAGGAATGTCTTGAATAATCTCATTGAATTTTTAGCCCAGTTGGTAGTGAGCTAATGTGAAGCGAGAAAACTGGGTACGATTCCTCGACCAGCATTTGTGTCAGATGAATGTTTATTCCCGGGTTAAGAGTATTATTTGTGATGTGTATGTGGGTGTTTTACCCGGAGGTATGGTTGAAGTGTGCGTTTTATGGGTTTTATGGGTGAAATGTGTGCGTTAAAATACACTTAGAGGCATGATAAAATGGGTATTATAATTTTCATAAAAATATTGTTTATACTAAGTTAATTGAAATTCATACTAAGATGGATTCCATTCAGTTCTATAAGCCAACGGATGACATCTCTAGAACGCCAGGTTAGTTCAATTTTATGTTCTAATTTATTCTACATATTTTATTTGTTCCCTACCAAAATTCAAATACTTTTCCCCGATTTAAACTCTATCGC
>DWJZ01006397.1:0-13070 GCA_018249125.1 Asbolis capucinus
CCACAGAGCCACGTAGCTCTGACAGCTAGCGTCGAAATTCGTTAACAGTTGAATCTACGCGATAATATATGTATGTATATGTAATGTATATAAGTTGTGTATATATGTATGTCAGTTGCCACCACCACCACCATTGTATAAGTTATCACTTAGTATGTGCCAGACGGCAGCGTGTTTGTTTTTTTTTAACCTTAGATAGATTAGCGCTTGACTACGATCCCACCTGATGGTAAGTGGCGATGAAGTCTTCGATGGTAAAGCGCACTTATTTAGTAGAAGCCTATTCACTATTGTTTTGAAGACATTCACATTGTAATCGAACGGGAACACCGAAGGGGGCAACTTATTCCAACCCTTCGCGGTACGGATGATAAAAGACGGGGCAAAGCGCGTCGTTCGTACAGGCGGGATGTTTACGACGAAGGGGTGGATACCCGCCGTGCGTCGGGTCGTTCTATGGTTGAATGGGAATGGGGGAATCAAATCATGCAATTCCTTTGCACACTCTCCAAGTGTATCCTGTAAAAGGCCGAGAAGCTGGCAACTCTGCGCCTGTGCTCGAAGCTTTAAAGGTTGGCTTCAACCAAATTAAGGTCACCAATAAGCCTCTTAGCACGCCTCTCCATTGAATCCAGTGTGGACCGGTGACATTTGGCAGCACCAGCCCATATATGGCAGCAGTACTCTAAACAAGATCTGACCTGAGCCTTATAGATGGTTAATAGTTGTTTTGGTGTGAACTACTGCCGACCCTTCCCTAGCATGTCTAGTTTCCTAGCTACTGCCTTAGCCTTGGATGCAATGAAACGCCCATGGTTAACCTTCGAGGAGATCTTTACCCCAAGTAGAATCAGAAATAGAAGCCAAGTTGGACGGGCTCCTTTTGGCGGTGAACGGACATCCTTGTGTTTTGGTGGCGTTGAATTTCACTAAGTTGGCATCGCCCCAATCGCAGACTGCCTGTAGTGTTTGATTCATACGCTCAAATATGTTTGAGCTATGGCTATATATATATATAGCTAGGCTATGGCCCGTCTTTCGAGCTGAATTTGATTTTTACTGGCTCTGGCTGTCGGTATGTAACTCTCCACAACTGTGCTGTCGTCTGCGTACCTATAGATAACAGGAATGAGCAGATCGTTAAAATGCAGAAGAAATGGAGTTGCAGAGAGAATAGACCTCTGAGGAACTCCGGCATTGTTTGGCATTGGTTGCGAGGGACTACCGTCGACAACCACTCGTAGTGAACGTTCACTCAGGACGTGTTTTACCCAGGAGATCAAACCAAGGGAAATGCCATAGGCAAGAAGCTTGCTCAAAAGGCTATCGTACCAAACCCTATCAAAGGCCTTCGAGACGTCAAGGGTGACTGCTAACGATTCCCCGCTTTTCTCGAGGGCCTCGCTTCATATGTTAGTAATGTACGCTAAACTTTCTCCTATTGACCGTTTTCGGCGGAACCCGTACTATCAGTAACTCAAAAGATCGTGCTGTTCTAGATATGCCACGATGCATGTGTTCAATATATGCTCCATAAGCTTGCAGAGTAAACTTCTAAGATTTAGGCACTATCCCAGTTTCAAAAGTGAGGCGAAACCAACGTGTCAACATAGGAGAGAATTCGGGTGCATAAACCTGCACAGTCGCTGGAACACCATCCGATTCACTTGCTTTATTCACTTCTAGAATTCGCAAAGTTGTAAGGACCTATTTATTGGCTATGTGGACTTCTGACATAGAGGTACCGCAATGAGGTAACGTAGGTGGAAGGTTTTTGCCAAAATCTAGACGTAAATTATTAGCGAAAAGATATGCGAAAAGGTCTGCCTTCTTTTTTTCCGACTGAGCAAGGGAACCATCAGATTTGACCAGCGGTGGCAGCGCAGGCCTACAAAAGTTTGCCTCGACCGCTTTGGCAAGGGACCAAAAAGTTATAGTAAGGGGCTATCATTGTCAACGTAGTTGCAGTCAATTAAATAGGCATTATCAAAAACTGCCCATCAGATGCCGCTCAAAATTACATGGCAGTATGCGGCAAGTAATACCTTATGAATAAAGAACAAAATAAAGAATCATCAAAATCGTGAACCCAATATAAAGTTAAGAACATACGTTGAGGAAAACAAACAAAACTATTAACTTCTTCAACCGTCAGATGCGGCTTAGTGTCGTGAAAAAATGGGACAAGTATTGCCTCGGAAATAAAAAAAGAATAATCAAAATCGATCCATCCAGTCTGAAGTTATACGGTAAAAATATTAAAAGGAACAATAACTCCAAAACTACTCGTCAAAGGTCGCTTTAAAAAAATGAGACCACATCGCAAGCACCAGCTTCTGATGAAAAAAATATTTTTTCAAAATCGGTCCACTCAGTAAAAACTTCTGAGGTAACATATAAAAAAAGAGTACCTCCTCCTTTTTTGAAGTCGATAAAAAGAGCCAAGGAGACCAAAAATCATCAACGATGTTACACGAATAAAGGTAGGCACTTAGATTCGAAAATGCATCTAAAGTCCGGTGTGTTTCAGGGAACTGCTGCTGTGTTCAGTTTATTGCTTTTTCGCCGCCCCATAAAATTTTGATGCAGCTCGTGTGAGCGGCGCGGAAACGTGCAAGTGACGTCACACAAAAGGCCTTGCTCTATAATAAAACTTACTTAAACTACTTTATTATTTTATTTATGCGACACTTTCGTTTATGAGCCTTAATTTTAGCCTGTTACTTTTTAACTAGATGCAGTTAAGTCAAACTGTTTCGTATAAACTAGTGCGTAAAGAAAACTCTCGCAGCTTTTATTTCACTCGGCAGTGACGATATTTAAAAGTTAGAAAATATATTCAAATAAAGACTTGTTGTACGATACTAGAACCTACACATTACACCATTTACTGAGAGCAAACACATAAAAAACCGATTATGATGAACATTTATTATGCCGAACATATTTATGCCGAACATATTTATGCCGAAAAGAGGCTTGAAGAGATTGAAATAGGGAATTGAAGTTTGTATAAAAATGTTGTATATACGAGTACCACCATCCACCAAGGGCATGAAAAAAATCCCCTGGCCGCTGACGACCACAATAAGCATACATATATGTATTCCTCATTCTATTCCTAATTTGTTCTTGATATTGATTTTCAAATCATGGCACTTCATTTTAGCTTCATTCGAAGACATTGGACTCTCCTCCTGTTTTGCATTATTGGTACTTCTAGTCTTTCATCTTTTAAATCACTATTCTCTTTATTATCATGATCCTGATTCTCATACGTTTATAATTTTATCGTGGTGTCCCTTTCAGGCCAATTCGTGCTTGTATAGTCTTTGATCTACCTTTTTCTCTTTCTATAGGCACTAACATTATTACGGAGGTTGATCTTTTATCTAATGAAGATTCTAAATATATGATGTTCTGTATCTTCACTAACCTTTACATTAGATGCAGAAGTAAATGTGATCGCTCACGGTTTCCAGGGGAGCTGTGTAGGTAAATTAAATCCCACCAAACTGACACTTTACCTTGACTTTCACCTGATCTTTCTCTGTTACTCTAATATTATACCTGTTACATTCTTTTTAACTCATAACATCGTGGTATTATAGGGAACTTGTGAAATGTATGGAGGGCGGTACAGTATTCACGTACAAGTTGTTCAAAATTTTGTTTTCAGCAATTTGTAAATAACTTGCTAAATAACGGTGTCTTATCAATTTTAAACATACAGAAATCATCGCATATAGTCATGATATAAGCCCGGTACATTAACGTCGGAACAAACGAATCACGTTGTACATACATATATAGGTCAATGTTTGTTTGTTTATTTGTCCTTTATAGACTTTGAAATGTTAAGAGATAGAACACTGAAATCTTTATCAACATTGTTCGGAATTCTCTGGATTGGGTTTTGATATCACAGTTATATCGATCGGACACATGGTTGATGAGTTGACGTGCAGCAACGCGCGCCGGGGCAGCTACTCGTAGTTTGTAATAAAAATGAGCTTTTGATTCATATTAATATAAAAGTTTATTGACATAAATTTTATGCTTATTTTGTTTTACTATCGCACCTAAATAAAACATAGTCTGGGTTATAATAATTGTGTATGTAAATGCAGTTTAATCTTCAATCAAATGGTATCATATTTTAATCCATACATTAGTTGTAGGATTACCGACCGGATCATGTTGGCTCGCAGTGTGAAACTCCGCCACAGTCCCGATACAATCCCCGACATCGGGAGATTAATTAAATTTAGCAATACAATGTATCAGTTGGATCTTGAAGAGAAGAGCAGGATCTGCCGCTCTCGTCTCACGGACGGAGAGGAACGAGAACCATGTTCCGTTTCTGATCACATTCCTTGATGACTTTTCAGGTTTGCGACATTTGCTTATTATAAACCGTGTATATGAAATATGTATTGTATTATGTAACACATGAATTGACGGTAAATTCAATTGGTAAATATATAGCTGGAAGTGCTTAGCAAATATCTAACGAAGCAATTGAATGCATAATTATAATTTTAAAATTCTATAGTGATGTATAAAATACAAAAACGTAACACGTCAACCAATGTTTGAAGGCTGATGTCACAGAGTGAGTGGCATCCAGCGACTCTTGCTTGGACAACCCGTATGAAGTAGCAAAGTTGAGTGCTTTACCCCGGTCCCGGTGTTCGCGCGCTATATTTCGTCGCTACTCCATGACAACATTTTGACAGGCGTGTCTGATATCAATGCACTGGGCGTGTGACGGGTGTTCGACGAGTTTAGAGCTTTGTTTTGGTGTTTCTTTTGTCGTCTCATCGCGCCGTTAAATGTGGGAATTTAAATTTTGTTCGTGGTGTATTTATTGTATACTTGCTGATCGGCAGACGTTGTCCTGCTCAATTAATTTAAATGTTTTGAAGCAGCTGTGCCCGCGAATCCTATACACGGAATTCGTTTCTTGTTACGCCACAAAATTGTTAATAAAAATTTTAGACTGTGTACATGTAGTACAAGAGTAATAAACGTATTTTAGAAACACAAAAAATCAAACCGGTTCAGTCATTTCTAAGATAAGCACGCACGTTCGCACAGACAAACAGTCGAAACTTCTAAAAATCTGCGTTCATTTCTTTACTACATTACATCTTTACTACAACCCCCGGTCAAGGTTGTCTAGTGGCCGAATCCTTTCATAGATTTGGCAAATAAAATGAAGGAACTTATTAGTGTTTGTTTACTGTAAAATTAGAAAGTAACGGTACGTTTAAAAATTTTCTTAGAAACGTACTAAAGGTAATTTCAGAAAACTCTCTTAAAAATATATACGCAATTTCATAAAAAGGAATAATTGTTAATAAACTAAAATAATCATGAAGATATACTAATTGTCAAACAATTGAACATGCTTTTGAATCAATCATCATGCAATTGAACATTTTTTATTTCTTTCATTATTTTTATTTCACGTTGCTTAATATTGAGACGATATGAATAACTAAAGTAATATACACGGGCAACATTTACTTCGTATTGTGTCTTCCTTCGTATTTGTGTAAGTTTGAATTTTTATTCCACCATATGATTCCACGCTAACCACTCACCCAATTGGAAAACTAACCTCTGATCTGACAAATTACATCAGATACGTACGTAGACGCACTATGCCAGTATGGCCGTACTATCATTGTACGGTACTCGTGTAACTGCTCTGTAGCGGAGCAATTCTATCTTGCGTCGCTACTTGGATATTGAACGCATGCTCTGTGGGACTGGGACCGGGACCGTCGACCGGCCGGCGTCTGCCCTACCTTTGATTTCACACACATCAACATCAGATTTGATGGTTTCGTTAGCACACAAAGCCGCTCCGCAGCACACCTCACTCGCACCGGAGAATGACAAAAGACCAACCTCAAAATCACAATCTCAATTTACCCAACTGCTCACAACAATCTTAATCAAATGAAGGGCAGGAAAATAATGTACCAAAAGTTTGAACAATGAACTTTGTCGGATTAACAAATGGAAGAAAAATTCATTTAAAAAAAAAACTTTAACTCAAATGTAATGAAATGAAATAAAATTTTATTCGAAGCAGATTTTTACAAATATTTCGTAACAAATTCCTATGGTGAATGGCTTTTGAAGGAAAAGCGGCAAGAAACTCCCAAGGAGTTCTTTTTTCAACTCACTTAGTTACTACTACTATGGCTATGGTTACTATTATAGATTTTAACTAGAAATGTACCTCCTAGGCGCCGACTAGTCAAAATTTAAACACTGTGTTACATATTCAGCTCGGCATATAATTATTTCGCATTTCTTTGACAATATCTCTTTACTCAAAGTGGTACCTGACATTTCAATAGTAATACATGAATGGATAGATATTACTGAGCTGTAGTAGCCAGGCGGCCTCCCCACTGAGTAGAGTGCAGAAGTGTGGGCATAGCGACCCGGCAAATACTCTATTATTTTACTGAATCAAATAATGTGCTAATCTTATTTCAGCGTTGATTTAATATTTAATTTATTTTTAAAAGATATATTTCTTAGTAACTGGCATCTTTTAAAAAGAGCTACTTCTTCAAAATATTCCACCTTACTTTTTGAGGCAAAGTCTTGGCCTTCTTTATGATTCAAAATGTTCCTGGCCGCTGTGGGGCGGTTCGGGGACTTCCCTTGACATTTACATTTTAATTACGCTCACTATTCAAACGCTAGTTAAATTGAAAAAAATCTCCAAGTTACCTTAACTGCAAGCTCACACAAACATCAACATTATGGAATCTGTTGCATTAAGCCTCAGTTCTACATGGAATCTGATGCGATCAACTGTATGCAGCTACAGCTCGTCTGACACTGCTAACACCTATACATATTTCAAAAGTATTCGTACCGATATCATTTATAGAGAGACATTAAAAGATGTTAAATAAATACATAATTTATATACATATACCTATCACAGTTCAAACGTCAGCCGAAGCCTGAGCATTAATAATATAAATAAATAAATAAATACATTATACTTATATTTTATTGATGCTAGCTTTCGCTCGCCGCTTCACCGGTGAGTTATAGTTTACTCCAAATTACAATGTGTCAAATTTCAATCAGATCCCTCCAGTAGTTAATGCGCTTGTATTACACACATGCTATAGCCATCCTATCAAACTCTTGTATTTTTAATATAAGTAGGATCGTTATGTGTATAATACTAAAGTATTTGCTCGCTGGTCCGACGGCGGTGGCGGTGGCGGCGGCTCCGGTGCCGGCCACGCGCCGCGTCACGCAGTTCAAAACAACATCCATCGCACCGAGCGTGCCCTTTGATGTTTTGAGTGGCACTCCGCGAGCATGTCTGGCGCGACTCAAAAGCTTCCGAGCTCCCCCAACTCGCTCCTATACTTCAAAAGCTCTGATTCGCTTTTACACCTTGGAGGACGTAGATCTGGAAGGGATCGCGGAGACGCGCCTCTTTGAAGGTAAAGTCGCTAATTAAAAATGTAGCAGTCTCTTCATTACTGGCCTTTGTCTGTTCGACACCAACTCTGTTCCGAGAGACAGTTAGTGATTGCCAATAAACGATAATCTCGTATAATCAAGACTTGCTGTTACTGAAGTTGATAACGTGTAAATTTACTGAATACACCCGCTAGATCTCTTCAATACAATTTACCCGGATCACGGCAGTGCCGTGTTCAGCAAAAATCCGCACGGCCGTACCATTCTATAACTTTATTGTGGATCAAACTAGAAACTTGATTTTTAGTGACCGCGCAGGCATTTTATGGACTCGGTATGTTTTCAATTTAATTTGAAACAGTAGTTTATAAATTATAACTAGTCATAGTTTCTTCATATTTTCACTCACTCACCGACCGATCACCAAAACTCTAAAACACTTCCAGCAGACATAGAAGCCTCAAATTTAGAATACAATTAATGCTTAGTGTATGTACATATATTGATTTATACACTAGATAGATCTCGTAACTTTTTACGCTACAAGAACTGAAATGCGTGAATTATGTTTTGATGGCATTTTAATAATCTGTGAACCAAAAATATTTTACTAACAGCAATGATGGCACGTATACATATTTTACTAACAGCAATGATGGCACGTATACATACTTTACTAACAGCAATGATGGCACGTATACGTATTTCACCTGGTCAATGATGTGACCAGGTACAATTGCCTTGACGTACATATTTTGACACAGAAAATGGAACATAAGTTACAAGAACTCATTAAGGATTTTAATTTCGGTCTTTTAGCAATAAAGAACACGAAACAGAAGATGGAATTTAAGCTTGCTGTAGTTACTGGTATTTATTAATATTGATAGGATACTTGTATGTAAGTATAGTTCAACATCACCTTCGAAATTAATAACGTGCCGCTAGTGGGGTCCGGTGTCCACTCACAATATGAATGGTGTAGTCCGCCACGCTAGCCAACTGTGGGGCAGGTAGACTTCACACACTTTCGATATATTCATGGGGAACTGTTAAGTGTGCAGGTAACCGCACGATGTTCTCCTTCAACGAAACACGTCATAATAAATTTTTAATATGCACTAATCCTTCAAAATTAGAATACGTGCAGGATTCGAACGCGGGACGTTCCGACGCGTTCGACGCGTTCCGACGTCAAACTAGCATTGCTTATAAAATTTGTACCGTAGTAGGTAACAATATCGTCGCTATAGCTCATCATTCGTTTTTATGACAGGTGCCCGTGTCGTAGTGACGTGTTCGTTTTAACGAGCTCCTCACCGGCATTGTAGTGTAGTTACCGGCAAATGAGGTTATTTGACACGAGACAGGCGCAGCTCTAGCGACACACGTCTCACGGTCTGCTGATCCTATCTCAAAGTTTTCAGAGCTTTGAAAAGAGTTCAAATTCATTTAGGCTCTTAAAGTGAACGGTTTAAGATCTCATCGATCACCAAACTACTATCGTCTACTAAAACTAATATCGTCAAAGCACCCTCGAAGCTCAACCAACTATAACTCTGTTCACAATCAGATCTTTCCTCTTTATAATATTATTATAGATTGCAAAAGGCAATGTCATAAATAACGTAGGTATAGAATGAACATAATAATTACTTCTTATATTTAATTAAATTTAAACACTTTTTATATTTAAAATCATTGATAAAGTTTTGAAATCCGCAGCAAAAAAGCTCTTTTTGTAATGATGTCGAACACCTAACGCGCGTGACGGTCAAGCCAGTAAATATTAACTTAAACAGTGTATTTGGAGCGAATTTCAGATTTTTTCCATTTTGATTAGATTTATTTAGATAGAAATGATATGTAAAAGTTGTTAAAATTACTTTGGAGACACAAAAAATATTTCATCACATTTAAGTATTTCAACTAGTAAAATAAGGTATCTATCATTTTACTTGTAGTAGCACAAAATTTATAAAAACTCGCTTATCAGTCAGTCTAGGTATCCGAATTTACTGGTGTGTGACGTAACTAGCGTTGTTACCACAAACGTTTCTATTACAGATGAAATATCAAAAATTTGTCGAAATTTATTTCGCGAAAATTGGTAAAAATACACGTTAAGTACCGTGAAAATAAGTGAAATACGCTTTTTAGGCTATTATCTAATAGGATTACTATAATTTGTAGTATGATTACAATATTTTCAAATAGCCTATTCTAGATAAGCAGGCGAGTTGACAGTCACAATCAAATTCAAATTAAATTTAAATTTAGCATCTTCTTGGTCTTAGGACTTTAAGAAGGACTCCAGTGTACGCATGTTTCCTCGCCTTGTCCAGGGCCTTTGATCTGGTTGTATATAATATGCCGTGAGACAAGTTGAGACTCTGGTGTACCGTCGGCTATGTTTCCATCCTCAGGTACTGATACGCTAACCATATAAAACGAGGTGAAGTTGGTCGGAGCACTACGGAGCGTACGGGTTAAAGCGTGGCATGAGGCAGAGTGGCCTGAGCTCGCCATTGATGTTTAATATCTATACAAACAAGCTTGTCGAGGGGCTCAGCAGCATACATGTCGGCTGCCATGTTGTTAACATTATGTGTCAATAACATAAGTAACGCAGATGATATAGTGCTCCTTAGTCCAGCTTGGTTATTCGTAGACAGAAGGTTATTCGTAGATATTGACTGAGTTTTGAAAGTGTCAGTAGTCAGATCAGCAACCATATTATTCACTTCACACAAAACTTCTTTAAGTTTCCCATAATTGCCACAAGATGGCGTTACGAGATATTACAGAACTAGTCCTTCGATTTCAATAAACTGCCCTTAATATAGTGAGTGAATACCACACGTACCGTCGGTTACGATACTCTCTCGGCACCCATGGGGAATATCTGCAAGCCTCCGTAGAACTTCTTCCTCGACGAGGTTTAGCACCCGACATCAATTAGCAAGCCCCGTAACACCCAATTAGAAACTCTATTCGAACTCCCCGTTGAAGCTTTAAATCAGCCGAATTCAATTAAATTGAATTAATGGTCGACATAAACTAACCAATTACGAAGTTTACGGTTCTACTAAACAAATTGGCCTCCTTGTACCGAACAGTATTGCGGAATTTAAAAAGAAATACAATTTTAGAAACCGGCCTCGGTAAATATGGTGAACTGTCGCTTCCGTTTGCAAAACAAGTAAGTTTTAAGAATGAATGAACTTGATAAGTAATACATTGTGATGTGACTCACGTCGCTCACCTGGCAGCCACACAATGTATCGCCACGTTCCAGAGCCGCTCGACGACAGCACTCCGACATTAGGTATGGCTGAACTCTGCTCGAGCTCGTCTCGCCAATATTATTATTTTAATTTTGTTTCAGAAGCACTTCCTGTGTCACTCACAATTACGGCGACACTTCAGAAGTTAGTGAAGTGAGGATCGCGCTTTCGTTTTAATATTGAAAAATTAAAAAGTTTTTGATGTTAGTTAAGTGGTTTCAACTTCACAGCCATTAACCTTAATATTTAATTGATGAGAATGGAATACAATCTTTGCTAATTCGATGAAAACATTCATAGAAGTTGATGTTGCGCAGTATAATAGGGAAAAACATTTGAAGGAAGTTCCTCAGAATCAAAGACAAATAGAACTTAATTTTAACTTAACGTCATAAGAAATAAAGAAACGATTATTTTACAGTTTTTGATATTTCAATCTGCGTGTGAAAACGATTTCACGCCGGCGTAAACACTACAGTGCGCAAGCTAGTAACTTTATAAAGCAGATGATAAAAAAATCGATTGGTAGTTCTTCACACATATTATAGATATTAAATTATAATGCATTATAGTGTATTTGCACTTCTATTTACACAAATAAAAATTAAATTTCCCAGAAACATAACGTGATCCACTAGAAATAAACCAACAATCGTCAAGATCATCGGACAAACTGGACCAAGAACAAAGTTAGTAAGAGGGCTTCGATAATTGAATGAACGAGTCGATTGGCTCTCCGCTGGACACAAATTAACTTTGTCCAAACAGCATCCGTCAACAAATGTTCGATTGGCTACTTTCCAAATTTATACAGCTCCAGCGCTCCTTACTGAGTGGCGCACCACTACGAAAACGCACTGTGCCAGCATAGTCGGAGCGATTTTTGAGTTTCTCAACGACATTTTGATACAAAAACAAACATTCAAAATATGATTTGTTCAAATTGTTGAAAGTTTCAATTAAAGGTCCACAACCTCGATAATCTCACAGAATGTATGTATTTCCTTAAGCCTCGTCAATTAATTAAATTATTACTGAATTTCGTAAGCATGGAACTGTCTTCTCACGAGAGAGGAAGAATATATTATTATTGTTCTGTGCTCTACGCATGCAAGAAAGCCACTTAAAGGCGTATTATACACCAGCATAGTCGTACTTATTGACAAATATGCCAAGAGAATGACTTGTTTAAGAATCTAGGTCAATACATGTTCATGTCCCAATGTAATTCTTTGTCCAAAGACACCGTTTTGTTTATTAGTGTATTATTTACGATCCAAGCCATGCTATGTGCCACGGCTCGTGACTTAATTTATTACGGCTTCCATAACAGCAGGCTCAGCAAGTGTTTGTCTAAATTATTGGATTTGAATCAATATGTTTTACAGTAGGAGCTCCGGCACCTCCTTTATTTACAACGCTCAGTGTTCAACATGCAATATGATAGAAATGTTAAACCAGTTAAATTACAACAACTATTTTAGCTCAGGTAGCTCGCGTCCGTAGAAGATATATGACAAAAAAAAATGAACCTCTTTGCATTGTAATTCAAGTCTAAACTTTAGCAGTAAGCATCTACCGACGATTATTCATTACTGTACCTTTATATCAGTTCCGCATCACCAATACAGAGGTCCTCAAAACTTTGCGAAATCTAGAACAAAGGTTGTGAACCGGATGGTATTTAAGCGAATGTGCTAAAGGCATGTGCCCCGAGTTGTCTCCTGTGTTGACGCGCTTGATTCGCCTCTCTTTTGAGACAAGGATAGTGCCCAAACGTTGGAAGCTTGCCAACGTTCAACCCGTGCCCAAAAAAAACAGTGGTGCCGACCCTGCCAACTGTCGGCCTATTTCAATTACCTTCATATTCTGTAAGGCTCTGGAGCGTATATTGAACAGACGCCTCTTGACATACCTAGAACAGAATGATCTGACCGTCAGTGACCGTCGCGAGTTTTGCCGAACCGGCCTACAAATCTTCTAGCGTATGTCACTCATACATGAGACGAAAAAAACGAGGAAGCACTGACAGTGAAATTCAACGCCACCAAAACACAACCGTATCTATTCACCGCTAAAAGGAGCCCGTTCTTCTTGACTCTTACTTTCCAGGGTGCATCCTTGGAATATACCGACCGCGTTCAATTACTTGGAGTAGACCTCTCCTCAATCAACCATCTACGCCATCCCACGATACGATATACTGGCGCAGGATGCGGTCTCCCAGGGTGAGGTGGTCGTGGCGGTATCTCTAAACATCGCCAACGCCTTTAACTCTCTCCCCTGGCCTTGCATTTGGGAGGCACT
>DWJZ01006398.1:0-13070 GCA_018249125.1 Asbolis capucinus
ACCCAGACACACCTGCTCCTGTTCATCACAAAAAAGTTTGACCTGGGTGAGCATCAAACCAACGACCTTCCGTTCAGCCGTCAGGGTCACTAACCACTAGACCAACCGACGTGTCATTGTCATAAAATAATGGATTTTTGGAGTATTTTGGTGACTTGACAAGAAACAAATTTTTCCTAGCGTTTTATATACATATTTTGAGTAGTAATGTATATAAAATAGTGGGATAAAAAAATTTACACGTGGACGACGTTACCTCACTACAGTAACTTAAAACAGACCAGGTCATCATCACTAATGTGCCTCAAAATTATTTACTGTGAATAAAAAAAAATAAGAATTTAATACATATTGCTTAATATCATTTGTACAAAGGTAGAAATAAATAAGTTATTTTCAATCTTTTGTGCTTGTGCGATTGCCTGCCAAGTCCCATTTGTAATGGAGAGTAAAAAAACTCACAATTGAGTTCACACGCACTGTTTCCTTATTACTATTTTATGATATACTTATGTTTTATTATATTTTACTTACATATCGATGGAAAGAGATTTTAGAATTGTTACGGGCACCTACTTACTTTTATTATAAATGTTTAAGCCATTAGGTGTTTAATCTGAACAAATAATTTTCATAAATAATTATTATTCTGTGGTACTTGCCTTTCTACCCTGTTTCTTACCATAAAACATTCAGCATAGGCAAACCCGCGCGTGCAACACTAGCGCCAGTTCCCGCGTCAGATGTCAGTTTGAATTTTTTGGAATAACATTTGCAAATTTGCGCTTACCGCGTAACAATACCGCTTTGCTAGAAAAACGTACGTCGTTCTTCTATCTACTAAATATTCTCCCGCTCTGGTCTATGCGTCCCACAGCTGTCGCCCCGGATATCCATACTAATAATAAAACTGTAACGGGGTCAATTATATACTTTAAGTATTTTTTTGATGCAGGGAGGCTTTGTTATAGATATAGAGATTAAAATACGTTTTTTAGATTTTTTGTCTGTCTGTCTGTCTGTTCGGGCTTCACCCAAACATCACTGGACAGATTTAGATGAAACTTGGCAGTGTCGTAATTTGAAAACCCGACATTGATTATAGGGTATGTTTTATCTCAGGAAATGGTTTAATTCCTATAGGAGAACAGCTTAAAATGAGTATGGCAACTCCGAAACCAATGAACCAATTTGATGAAATTTAGCTTGTTTGTGGCTTATATAAGGTCAACGCTTTTAGGATTCTTTTGTCTCAGAAAACTGATTAGTGTCCGTGGGATAATATGTTTAAAATGAGTATGGCAACTCTGAAACCATTGGACAACTCTTCTTTCGAAGCGAATGGAGTGGAGGGCGATTTCTAGTTATTTAATAAGTGGTCATACCATCCGTGAGCTCTTTGAAGATTTCTTGGACAATGTGACCACTTACGAAAAATTTGCTTGATGGTAATTTTATGAAAAAAAGTGCCAGAGATCCCGGTCAATAAGTAAACGAAAGTGTCTGTTACGATAATCTTAAAATTGACGTCAAAGAACCAACCGTGAAGACAAGAACAAATTGCGTAGCTATCAAGACTTCCGCCACAAAAACGAAAGTTAGGTAAAATATTCAGCTTTAGTGACGTGGAAAATCAGCTTAACTTAGTTAACGCCCTTACCGTAAATTCCAACCGCAAATAGTTGTATATATACAACTGTAAGTAAGACTATCCTAATCCCCAAAGTAAAATGTAATATGTAAGCCGTATGTGAAACTAAAACTGTAACGGACGGCGGATTTGAATTAGAACATACTGAAATAGAAAATCGTACGAATATTATAAAAGCGAAACTATTTAAAGATGGATTGATAAATGGATGCATGGATGTTTGTTACTCCTGCACGCAAAAATTTCTGAATACATCTGAATGAAATTTGGTACAGGTACAAAGTATAGTTCTTGATTTTGCCGAATTCTTTTCTAAGAGGCAATTATTTAAATGGTAATTGTTAAATATTTCAACTTATAAACTCATGTCTTATTAAAATCTGTACGCGAAACAAGGCCCGATTCAATTAAAAACAAAAAGACAGTTTCATTTTATTTACTTCGCTACTGTCTTCAATAATTTAGGTAACTTTAATTCATTTGTTCGAAATCAATTTGGTAATATATTTACCCTACTAAATTGTATTGTACTAGAGATCCTGCATTTAGTTTGAATTTCAACCGTAATTTAATGCAATAATTAATGAAATATTCGCTTTCTGTACTCCTTCTCTATAAAAACGTCAACTGTGCCAAATTTCACATACCTCCGTCAAAGTCTTGCACAGAAAGGAACAAAATTTTGAAGTCACTTGTTAATATGTGTGTTGATTGAAATAACTAATATTTTTTAAATTTTAATTGTTACCAGTCTCCCTTTGTCATTTTCATAAAATCACAAAATTAAGAATAACGGAGTAGTTGGAATAACAGAGGAATATTTTAAGATTTTTGGAGTTGAGATATTTTTCTTTAGCATAAATTTGAATGATAAAATGTTTCTTATCTACGGAATTCTTTAAAGTTGATTGAAGAAACAATACTTGCTGATTGAAGTGAAAATATTTTAAAATAACTTGCAGTATATGTATGTACATTCCATAATTCATACTCAATCTGTACTGTCCACCAAGCCTTATTTGGCCAGCATGATGGACTATGGCCTGTACCCATCACATTATGAGAGGATACCAAAGCCCAGCCCATCGGGATAATTATGGGTTTTTTTTGATGATTATACACTTTCCATACATCCATCTTCCATATATCCATAGCGGATAGGATGAGCGTGGTGAATTAGCATATGCCCCTCAGTTTCAAGGAGATTACTTACTTAAAGATATATTACTTACCTCAATATTAGTACTAATATATTATGTTCCGCCACAAAACGATTCACTATCAAGTCAATTGTGTTGTAGTTTATAGTAAGCCATAATTTAAGGCAAACATCTATAAGATGATTGCATAGTCAAAGAGACTCCAATATCTTTTGTACACACTCATTAAGAGAATAAATAGTTGCAATAGTAACTAAGTTAATAAGGTGCTCCTTTTATTCCAAAGAGAACCGTAGAGTAACTTAAAGCGAAGAGAAACTAATTCGTTCCGCAACACGCCTTTAATAAAAGCTGGAGCAGTTCGTAAACAGTTTCAATCCGAGCTTAGCGTTGGAATAAAGTTATTTACTTTTTAAGCAAGGATTATCTTGCTTTTAGATATTTTTAAGGTTAGTAATAAGCAGTGCTTTAGAGTATTGCGCCTTTGACACGTTCATCTAGCATTGCGAACAATAGAAACACATTGTTAGGGAGGATTCACACGGCGTATTTACCGCAGATGGAGCGCTCCTAATTCGTTTTAAACAATATTAAATCACTGCTAGAAAAACTTGCACTCATGAAACTAGCGGTACTAAAAACGCACCTTCAGAAAACGCACATTTTCTGTGTATATATTATAAGTACGCCGCACGCCGTAAGAATGCCATTCGCATAAATCCCACGCTGTAAACGCGTTGTATTTGCTCGTATAAAATTCAGAGGTTCTTTAACAGCAGAATGTTGATATGTTTGCGCAATAATTATATCCAAAGATACTGCGAAGATACGATATGTAGCTTCGGACCCGCATTCCACGTATGATTCTGGTCTTTAGTATACGAAGTCGAATTGACAGAAATTAAAATTTTTTATTGCTTACATAGCAGATGCTCGTTATTTACGTTGAATACACCATGTGAATCCTTCCTTATAATTACAGGCAAAGGAAAGTAGGTACTCTCATAATTACAGCCATCATACGCATATTTGAAACTTCGTTAAATCTTTATTAACTCAAACGTGAAATGAAAATTATCAGCGCACGTCTACCGTATAAAGAAAACAAGGGCAAAGTGGAAACAAGTTCTTAACGCTCATAATTTATTGAAGCCAGATGCCAAATTTAATTAATTACAATATAATATCGTCTGAGCGTTTTTTCTGTAATGAACAGAGCTGTTATATTCCTGTTTAAATAATAAGTGAAGTAAGGTCGACCAAGTGTCTCTAATAATAACTCACTTTTATATTAACTACGCATCAATTGCTACATATTAAACGTTATGTAAACGGGATATTTATTTCGGAAAAACTGTTTCTTGTTCTATTTTAGACTAGTACTTTATTGATGCACATTTTGTGTGAAATTTCAATATTACGGTTCATAAGATAAGCTTAAGAATAATGGACAAACATATCGAAAATTATTATAATCTTTAGATAAGGAATTTTAGAAACTGAAATATCTAAAGGATACTGTAAAGATTAATTAAAGCAAGGTTTGATATTGCAATAGTTTCATAAAATCGTTGTGATATTGTTAATTAACATCCCAAATGTAAATTTAACTTCAAATTAGCAAAGTAATTATGTAAAATACTTTCCTTAGACCTGTATTTTACGGGTTCTCAAATAAAATTTATAAAAATAGCGACAACCGAACCTACCAAGGCTTTCTGAGGAGGATATTTGTTATGCTTATTAAATATTAGATATTAACCGCGGCGTCACCCACGTGGTCAAAAATGAATAAAGTCAAATTATTATTTTTTAACACAAAAAAAAAATGTTTATTGTGGAGAAAACATAAAAGTTAAATAAATGCTGTCACTGACTTATACATATATGCATTTTTAAGCTCTACAACTTTTCTATGTAACTCATGTATCGCTTACCTTTGAAATAGCATTCTCATAAAACGATTTTATTCGATTAAATTGTTTTTCGCAAGTTCGGTTATCAGAGAAAGTCAATTTTATTTTTCGGGATAATATGTTACTTTTTAGATTCCACACTAAATGTTGACGTATTTTTTTATTTGGTCCTGTACTTTTGGAGCATTTTCGACGCAAACAGGGAAAACAATGATTTTTCTTTATGAGGAGTACAGGTCTACAACGCTGGTGGTCTATAAGTGTGGAGTAGACTTAACACACCTTCGAGAACTTTTGTGGAGAAGTCTCAAGAATGTAGGTTTCCTCATGAGTTTCCATACCTATACAAAGACGAATTTCAATTCCGATAATATGCACAAGAATTTCTTTACGTTATTTTTTTAAATTATTTTTTTCTCTTTCAATATCATTTATATACATCTTTAATTCCAATATCGTGTGTTGTAAAAATACTATTTTATTACGGTATGGAGCTAGGAAAGACTATAGGTATAATAATATATGATTAAATCCCTGCTGGCGGCATATTCATTAACCCATTGCGTGATCGCTGACGAATTTCAGTTGAAAGTGGAAAATAATTAAGCTTAGTCAGTACGTTCGAATTGGATAAATCGTTAATTATATATTAGCTCGAATGGCGTAATTAATTTGTGTAGATAGACATGTGAACCTGATAGCAAAGCATTGGATATGTAGGGAGAGATACGCGGAAAGGTTTATTGATGTACCAAATTTTGTAACCTGGAACACTATGTAGAAAAATGTTCGCTTTTGTTTTGATGTCGAACATATATTTTTTATACTATATTCAATAAATTTGTCCTTGACCACAATCCCGCCTGATGGTAAGCAGCGACGTGGTCTGGGTGGTAAGGCGCACTAATTCAGCAAAAGCCTATTCACTCTTGATTTGAAAATATTTACATTATAATGGAACACTGACGCGGGTAACTTGTTCTTAAGTCAGGTGACGCAAGTTGAGGCGAAGTATAATATTATGTTTGTATGTTCGTGTTGCTTAATAAGTAAACAATTGTCATGTTCTTGTAACAAATATAATTTTTTTTTTTGCCGTACTTATTTGTGGTAAATTATACGTTCAAGTGTATTGTCTGTGTAAAATAATTTTGATGTTACATATGCTTGGAGTCTGGCGACGCCTTATTTCTAGCCCATATACCATATACTTCAGCTTGACGTAAAGTTGCATCAATCTTGACTTAACATATCTAACGATAATAATGGCGTATGTGCCTAAGGAAGCACGGGAGCGTTTGAAATGTTTGCTGTCACTCATAATTCTACCGACCACCCACCGCAGTTGCGTAACCTTTTCGATCGCTGAACTAATGTTAACTGAAATAACGTTAAGTACACGTACTGCTGTCCAGTATCTTGCATTTTTGAGTAGGTCGTGCCGAAAATGTTGGATGTAGTGCCGTACTGTAGAGGTTTCTTGTAAAGAATGGAAAAATATATGAAGGTTAGGCTCATATGTCGGAGACAGAGTAAATAAGGAATGGCTTGTTGAGATCCAAGGACCAATGCCTTCAAAATTAAGTCATATTAAGCTTCAAATCTATTTTATTTTTAAAATAAAAACAAAAAGCTAAGTGGACCAACATAGCGGAATTAATATAATACTAACCCAATTTTCCGAGTTCTACCTAACTTCACGTGGATACGGAATTCTCAAGTAGATAATCTTGACCTTTGCGCTGGGAACCGTGTCCGAATTCTATTTTATGTTGCTTGCCAAAATAGTAAGAGCTTTGATTCAATTTCGGTCAACCGCAACTTTGTACAACATGTAAGACTCTTATGAACGACAATAGCTGCGTCGAAATATACTTGGTCGTTATGTAAAGATAGATGTTATGTTTAACGTATATAATAGAAGTGTTGTGTTTATATAATGGGTACAGTGGTTTGAATTTTGTTACCTATGAGTCAAAGCCAAATTCTAGTCATCTATTTCATATGATAAATTATATTTATAAATAAATAATAAATAAGTATATCAAGACTCACACAGCCATCTGGTCAGGCAACTGATAAATATACGTATATATATTTTTACAATTACTTTTATATATGTATATATTTACTCCCATATCCAGAACAAACATTCCTGCTCATCACAGAAGAGTTTGACCTGGGTGGGAACCAAACCCACGACCTTAGGTTTAGCAGCCAAGTTTACTAACCACTAGACCAACCAGCCCATCATAATTTTTATATGCATTTAGTAACACAAAAAAGGTTAAACTACCATGGTTTAATTTGGTCAGACACACAATATTACAAAATAATCTTCACAATGATGTACAATACTACTAAACAGTCTAAGAAAAAATAAAATTATGGTCTTATATTTTGGTTCTAGAAAGCTTAGACGAAAATTAATTACTTTACGTGTAAATTCCTTTTGCTCAAAAGGGCACTTAATACTTAAGTATTATAATTAAGTTCCAATCTAATTTCAAAGGAGGCCATGCTACGCGGTGTAGGCCTCTTCAAATGTTCTCTCCATATTTCCTATTACTAGGAAATATGCCAAAAATTGCATGTCATAAAAGTTATAGCTGCCGTTTGTTCTTTACGACTTACGACATTTTATGATCCTCAATTTTATGGTTGTTGTGTGCGCATAAAGACGTACTGTTGATGGTTTGAATGGATTCAATCCATTACAGATCTACTGCTGAGTTCTCGCCATAACTATGGCGGCCTAGAGGACACCCCATCACACTGATCCTATGGGGATTGGTGATTAAAAGAACGATACTTTAGTTCTGTATTTAATGTACATCAAGTATTGATTTAGGCAGATATTTATGTCTGTCGATGTTTGAAATGTCAAGCTTATTATATAGCTTCTATCACAGTATTCTGTACTACTTTAGAGGTAGTAAGCGGTGGTACTTGTTTTTCAGCCGGAGCAGATATTTATGTGACAGATATTATTCTCTCATGGCCTGACTGTTAAATGTGATGTGTTCTTTATATAGCCCATTCTACACGTGACACAGAGATTCCAGTCCAGGCGTTTGAATTTGTACATTTAAACGCTCACTACTGCTGCAACGGGCGAGATATTTGACCTGACTGTATTCAATTTGAACGTAGCTTTTAGGCGAAATTACTACTTCAACTGTTCTCTTGCCGGCTACAAAACAGCATAGACTGGCACAAAATCTCTTCACGTTCATCAAATACAGATATTTACCTAATTAATACGCTTCAACACACGTCGTAGACCATACAAATGAAACCAACGACCCGAGCAGAAATATAACTTTTGTAAGAATTGTTAGCCATTAGCAAACAATTACCTTTCGGTTCACTGTCATCAATACAAACCGCTGATCTATGAACATTATTATTTACGATTGCTGCAATATAATTTGTAGCCACCATTTGTACCTCAATACTAACAACAAATGAGCCAATTCATCGTATAACAATATCAGGGAATATTCTGACAATAAGTACATCCAATCATGTTAAACTGATTACGAAAATTTGTGCAGATTTGATATACCACAGAGGAATACCTTAATTTGATCGTTAATAATATACATATGTATGTCGGGGGTTAGGCAATATGATCTGTGCTTAATTATTCTTCATTCCATCTATTGATATTTCATTTAAATCTTTTGGCAAAATTTTACACTCTCACTTGACATATAAAAAGTGTATAACAGCATGTCCAATGACAGTAAAATGGAATGATTAGTATTTAGTATAGAATACTAAATACCTACGGAATAATAATGTTTTCTTGTAGGAAATAATTGTGTTGTTGTGCCCAACTGATTTGACAGGCTGATTCGTGTAGTAGTTAGTGAACCTGACTCCTACACCGAAGTTCGTGGGTTCGATTCCCACCCTGGTTAATATTTTCTGTGATGAGCTGGAATGTTTGTTCTGTGTGTCCGGTGGTAAATATCAAATAAGTATGTATTTAAAAATTTATAAGTATATTTATCAGTTGTTTAATCACCATAGTACATTTTACGCTTTGTTTGGGGTCAGATGGCCGTGTGTGAATTGTCCAAAAATGTTTATTATAATTATTAACTGATCATAATCCAGATCTTTAAATTAAATATTTATTTAATGTAATAAGAAGGTGAAATTATGTAACAGTCTGATAAACGATTTGTCCTTGCATTACGAGCAGTCTAACTAACTTAAAACAGAACAAACAAGCCAACATGCAAACAAATAATATTTTCATATAATAGTTTGATATTTAACACAAGCTACTAAGTACCAAAGCACTGAGAAAGAATATTCTTTATTACTTTTAATTTTCTCTTCTTTCTCATACAATTACCTTAACGCAAACTGTATTAATGGAGTTTTGTTAGTACAAGACAAAGCATCAGAGTTTCCTTTACGTCTTAGTTAAGAAGTCCGGTTCAGGTATGTTTATCTTCGCAGACTAGTAAAGGTTTTACGAGAGGGTTAAGAAGACCCTTACCATCCTTAAACCACCATCCATAAGTGTAATAAAACTTTGACACATAAGGTGACACTTTGTGCCTTTTACGTCTTACTCGTTGACAGTAATTTAGAGTAATGATAGTGTTTTAATTATTTGTATTTATGATGGTAAAAACATAGTATAGGTAATCCAGATAAAACTACTTTGAGCCTTATTGTCGTATTAAAAACCTTTCGACAAAAATATTTATTTAAAAAATCATTTGTCCATTTTACAGAAAGATATCTTTTGCATACGGACTGATGTAAGTAACACTTCATTTACTACAGTCAGAGTCGATAATAGTTAGTTAACTTTCTCTTCAGTTCTCAGTCTAAGGGCAAATTATTAAAATGCTACATGCGAAATTTTCAGTTTCAGAAAATTAGGATTAAGCGAAAAATAAGACTGAGAATTTGTTTAGCTATATATATCCTAGAAACCGTGATCATATAATTTCTAGCCAGAAATTAGGGAGTTATCTTTCAATAAAACAAGTTTTTAGAGTTTAGTGCAAAAAGGGTTCGAAACAAATAATAAATAAATGGTTTTGGACAACTCACACACGGCGACCTGACTTCAAATTAAGCGTTAGCTGGTACTATGGTGATAAGGCAAGTGATAAGCAGAAATCAATATTTTTAAATACAAACTTATAAAGATAATATACCAGCACACAGAACAAATACTCCTGTTCATCACAGAAAAGTTTGACCGAGGTGGGAATCAAACCCAAACTTCCAGCTTTGCAATCAGGTTCATTAACCATTAGACCAACCGGCCATTCGGAAACTAACTTATTCATAATACTTCGGTGTCCATCTGTCTATCAATTTATTACGGATTCCTGTCTCTTAAAAAGCTACACTTGAAAAAAGTTAAAGCGTTAATATAAATCTATATTTGCAAATTTTGCATTATCTTTTGAACTGCAGTAGATAGATATTTTTAATTTTTTGACATCAAGTATTTAACTAAATAGGTTATTCCCGCGACTACGTCAACGTGGTAAAATCAACTCCCTTCTCCCTTTCCAATTCTAGGTTTATGCAAAATTTCAGCTCCGTAGTTTAAGAGGAAGTGGGTTCAATGAACCTTGCAAGATTTAGCCCGAACATATCAACTTTTTAATATACTAAGATACTAATATACAAACGTACATTGCGAGTTAAATGAAAACTTGTAAAAAAAGATTTGTACTACGGTCCCTCGTTGACAATGCGCATTATGTAGGTTCACTAGTCGACAAAGGGTGTTCAACTTGAGACAAAGACATCACACGTACATTGTTAACGCAGGGGTAGATAAAACCGCCCTCTGCCAATTACAATTCTCATCAAACCTTCCCAGTAAAGGTTTAGTAAAAGTCCTTACACAACTACATTTAAGCTAATTAGTAACATAGATTTGAGGCGAATTTAAACATATTCCAGCTGCATATTTATGTAGTCTAATTTGAATTTAGCATGCACAAAATAATGTAACATTCGCAACTTGCAAATGTTTTTTTCTGTTCAACATCTGTCATGACACTCAACTATCGACAATGTTGGGGGTTTTCCGTGCTTAAACGGAAAACGGAACTCTATTAAGCAATGATTGGTTGGCATGGTCGGCAGCCTAGTGGTTTGAGCGTTGGTTTCTAAAGTTCTGGTTTAAAATCCTGCGCTGCACACCTTTAATTTTCAAAGATCAGTATCAGAAGTTGATTATCACTTGCTACGGTGAAAGAAAACATCGTGAGGAAACCTGCACTTCTTAGAGTTCACCATAAAGTTGTCGAAGGTATGTTAAGGCCACCAATCCGAACTTGGCCACGTGGACTAAATCCTGTGCTCGTCAATAAATTTAATAAAATGAATCGGGCTCATATATAAAAAACGTGACTTTTTTGCTTGTTTTTACTCGATATTGATAATTGCAACACGTAGACGCTATTGAAATATTGACAAGGAATTCAGTTATATATTCATTTTAAAAATAAATAATCATGTATGTATGTATATGATACAAGATGTCTACGATACCCTTCGTGCGTGAGTGCGACTCGCCCTTGGCTGGTCTTTTCTAATAATATAAAGCCATAGTTCATTAATAGAATGAACATTGATAGAATTCGAGAACTTTATGGGGAAATCTCAGGATTACACTTTCCTCACGAAGATTTCCTTCACCGAAGCAAGCAGCAAAATTTTTAATACGCACATAACTTCGAATTAATTTTCTGTGCGAGCAAACTATTCACAGTTCAGTCGTTCTACCACGACGTGTATTGTTCACTTGTGATAAGCTTCAAGTTTCAATAGTAAGTTTGGAATAGCGTGCTTTACAGCTATTCTGCTGAGACCCAAGAACACTAGTAGATAACAATAGGGACACTAAACGGTTTGAAGATTAATCCTGTTGTTTGTGTTAACTTGTTCGAACGTTTGCCACTCTGTACTGGTGACTATTATTTCGAGGAACAATTTTCTTCTTTCTTGGCTGATAACATATTTTACGCAGATGGGTTACGTGATGGTAAGTGATGAGAGCCGCCTACTAAATTATCGACACCTGACTGGGGTGTCACGTGTTGGATATTTGTACTACACAGGGAGTACTATTGCAATGGTCTGAGTGGGTGAAAGTTTATCCGCTCGTTTGATTTGTCTGTTAACGATAAACTCAAAATGTACTGAATGGATTTTCATGCGGATTTCACTAGTAGATAGAGCGATTCCCAAGGAAGGTTTTAATGTTTAACTAGTGTAGGTTTTGTGTAAACAGGGTTTTGGAATATGATGATGATTAGTGATATGATGATTGGTGATTGGTAAGAAATCTATAACGTACCACGCGGGCGAAGCCGCAGACGAACCCTATTGACCATAAAATATTTCTTTTATAAAATCCAACTGGTCAAAATTATACATTAATAAAGTTGTTATCAGCAAGTTACCGAAAATACTCGTTTATACAAACTTCTGTTATACAAAGTTAAAACCCACAATCATTACACCAACGACGTCCATAACTTGTCCCGAAACATTATTGCAGACGTCATAAACCTTAATATTGTTAATTAACTTAATGGAGTAGTTTACATGTTTGTTTGTACGCCTGGAAGCCACTATTTGGTAATGACCCATAAAAGTTCCCTGATTCAGTGAGGTTGACTTCAGCTCCTAAGGGATTTCACAGTCGTTGAATTACTTGGACAGAATAACAAATGAAAAAGGCTGATTTAATTCTGATGATAGCACCTATAATATTATTTTAATATTTTTGATTTGTAAGAATTCACACGATTGACTGATTGAGAGATCAGATTTAAAAACTGCTGCTGTAAAAAATAACTTTAGAATAATTTGTACTAAGTTGAAGTATGTTATGATAAATAACAAGCTGAGGTTTGAGAACAAAACTCCAAAATATGGACTAAGACGTAAGCTAATAACGCAGTACGCAGTGGTTTGTGACGTAAGTAAGGCTAAGTAAAATCGCGCGATCGGAAAATGAATGATTCAAATCAAGACACTTACCAGATAACCCTAGGCCACTGATTTGTTCCGTTGATTGGAAGTGATATCACTGCACTGAATCGAAATGAAATTTAGTGGCCTGTTAGCTGTTGGGCGCGCAAGACTTCCGTCATTTTTGAGCAAATCAAAGAGTTAGTAACTAAAATGCCTCGTTGGGTGCCGAGATACTGTCATAATTATTCAGGCAATACGCCGAAATTTAAAAGATTAAGTTTTCATCGGTAAATAACAATATTTTATAAGTTGAAAAACAAATGCGAATAAAATATTTGTCATCCATCATTTTGTTCACTAGTTGCC
>DWJZ01006399.1:0-13069 GCA_018249125.1 Asbolis capucinus
ATGAACTGAAAACATACGTTTCCACGTCCGCGTTTTGGCAGTTTTTTGTTCTGTTAAATAAGCCCACATATTTTATATAATGCAGTTTTTTTTTAAAAACCTTTGGAAGTATTGTAGTAAAAAAACTAATATTTTTTATATACATACATATATGTAGAGATAGGATTATTTTTATGCTCAATTTCACAAAATCTTTATTAAAATATTGTACCATAATTACGCCTTATAATATTCTTTCAAACTCAAACTGTGATGACAGATTCTCTTTATTTTTTCCTCTTTCAAATATACAACTAAACTCATCTTCTATAAAGGTTACACACAAAAAATATCACAATAATATTAATCATAATATATTAATCATTCCGACATTTAATATTATTCGCCGTTTACTAGGACATATTTAGTTTTTTAATTACATACCTATAAAAATTAATTACATATTTTGTCACAAAAAATATTAATATTTAATTTCTTTCATCAATAATCCATCTTCTTCAATTAAATTTTTGTTAAAAATTATAAGGATGCCCGTTAAATAACGGGCACAAATACATATAACATCGATAAATTTATAATAGGTAACATGAAATAACCTAATCAATGCATAACAATGTAAAATGTTGATAACAATTTGGAACCTTGCGATCTTATCGTTATTTGCTTATATTTTTACAGATAATTACATTGATAATTATCACATTGTATTTGTTATTAACATATTAATATTCCATAATTGTGCACGGAACACTCCTCGTTACTACGGAAGCCTAGAGCATACTGAGCCATACTGCTCCAGTGCGATTGGAATGGAGCGAGATAGGTATTTTACATGAAATATTCAGAAGGTGATTATCACTTGCTACGGTGAAGGAAAACATCGTAAGGAAATTTGCACTCCTGAAAGTTCTTTATAAGAGTTTTCGAAGGCGTGTGAAGTCCACCAATCCACACTGGGCCAACGTGGTGCACTATGGCCTGTACCTCTAATATGGTGAATGGAGTGGAATGATGATGATTAAAATTGTATATTAGTACAGTCACTCACACACATCTGGCCCCGAACGGAAGAATCGATACGTATTCATCACAAGCAAATTAGTTCTGGATGGAAATTGAACCCAGCACCTCCTGTATAGCATTCAGGTGAAACCTTACTGATTTAACTGCCCAATATTTTTGGATATAGTTTTTTTTTCTTAGATAAGTTAATGCTTGCCATCGATTCCACCTGATGAAAAGTGGTGATGATGTGTTAGGCGCACTAACTTAGTAAATGTCTATTCCCTCTTATTTTGAAGACTCCAACATCATACTAATATATAATAATGACGGTTTACTAATTTTCAACATATATATAATATAAAAGTATTATCATCATACGTTTCAGATAGGATCGATATCATTCATAGGAAAGTTCGAGACGGAACCAGGCTGGGTGAAGAACTTGGCTACCATCAACAGGATCAATGACGTCAGCGTGACGCGGCCCGACCCTCTCAAGACCAGCTTTCGGGTCACTCTCAAGATCAAGGACTTGCAGGTGAGACGAGTAGTTCAATATTTTGAATGAAAACTAAATTTTATTTACATGAGGTATGATTTTTTGTATGGTAATGGCTGATTTTAACCCATTGTTGGCCCACTACTGAGCACGTGCTCATGAAGACACGTGTCTTCATACTGAGAAGAGCTAAAGCCTACTGCACGGCGCTGCTCCGTGTGAAGGGATAGGCTAGTGGCCAACCCAAGTATCGAGTTACGCCGCCCGAAGGCCTCCTACGACAGGCTTAACGATTGAAATTTAAGGATAACAACTGGAACCGACGGCTTTTCGTGCCCTCCGAAGCACGGAAACGTACATTAATTTTTTGCCACTAACGGTCACCCATCCTAGCGACCGCGCCCGCTGTTGCTTAAGAATCACTTTCGTTTCCAACCGAAACAATGCCGGGCTGAATACTTAATTTTTTTGTATACAAGGCATAATTTTATTTTATTTGCTTTGTTCAATATTTTTTACTAAATAATTTAGGTACTTTTGGATTGCACATATAATATTTATTCGTTTTCCAAAACGTACTTTTATTCTGAAGGTTTTTTTTAATAGAAACATTGGGCATCTCACTCACACTGAACTTTTTCACACTGTGCACAGATATTGAAACAAACAAAAAAATTATTAGGTATAATAAAACTTCTTTTTAACGCTTACGAGCCGACCGAACTAGTTGAGAATTTTATTGATATTTTTCCTGAAAGTAAGTGGCGACGATGTCTAAGATGTTGGACGCACTAACTTAGTAACAATTTAAAGTTTAAAGTAACTAACTGCTACACCGAAGGTCGTGAGTTCGAATCGCACCCAGTTCAAACTTTTCTGTGATGAGATGTTTGTTCTGTCTGGTCGTAAATATCTATAAAAGTATTTAACTTAAAATATATATGTATGTTAAATATATAGTTTAGTTTTAGGTCAGAAGGTCGTATGTGTGTTGTCCACAGATATTTATTTATTTAAATGCCTTCTTACTAACTTATTAAATTTATTAATTTTTTAAAGCCTCATTTGATTGTCTCAAAACTCCTTTTTTAGGGTGGATGATATAAAATTTTATGGATGGTTACAGATAGGTTACGACGAGTACCGTATGAAGGCAATGGGGGTGTGGTGCGCGGGGCGGGTGGCGGCGCCCGCGGACAGCCAGCTTACGCTGGCGGTGAGCGCGGGGCTGGCGCGCTGGGAGCCATACGCGCAGCTTGATGATCTACAGGTGCAGCTGGCGCAGTGAGTACTAATCCTGCTGTATTACATGGATGGATGCATACAGGTTACGATTAGTAAGAAGGTACTGTGATGGCGGCAGATGCTCTGGGAGCCCTACACGCAGCACGACTTGTACTTGCGCACGCTTACAGCTCGGCGGGTCTCTCCTCGTACTGAGGAAGCCTAGAGCATCCTACATACTTGGTGGAGGATTACTGTTCAGTATGTTGCTGTATTTTGTACTCCGATATTTCGATCCAGTCGTAGTCGACGAGGCATCGAGCGTATTCTATTACGCTGTTCCAATGCAGATTAGTGCACCAAAAGACTTTCGACAACGTTTAACGACTGGACGTGAGAACGTGGACCGACGGCTTTGTTAAAATCTGTAACACCAACGATTTTATAAAAGTAAAACGGGAGTATCAAATCCGGGTGCGCCTACTGTCCTTAAAAATTGACAACTGACCGTGACACCAACGTTAAAAAATTAATAGACCATCGTAAAGTGCCGGTGTTTGTCAGGACACGGGACTACCATGTGACAGGCTTGGGACCGCTAAGCGGCGCGCTGCCGCTCGTGTGCGCGTGGACCCGCGGTGCGGCCGCCGCGCACGCCGTGCCCGCACTCACCGCGCAACTCATGCACGAGGTATGACACACACACACGTCTTTTATATATATATCTATGTGACAAGCAGGCAACCGACAGACGGGTCACCTGATAGTACATGATCACCGCCGCCCATGGACGTTAATTACACCAGCCGGAGTTATCAACGCGTTGCCTGCCAGGAAGGAAGTAATAGACCCGCATACGCGGGGAAGAGTCTTTCTCAACGGAAGAGGCACATTGCTAAAGCAACTAGGATCAATCACGGTTGCAACTGGTCCTCGATACACCAACAATATATCACTTCAGGACGGGTCACAGAAGAAGAACAGAGAGGATGGATGAAGCAAGTGGAAAAAAGAGGAGAATTGGTTCTCAAGCCAAACATGATAAACAAGCTTTGTAACTTAAACATAACTAAGGTTCTGTATCTTTAAAATATGAAACATTATTGTACGTACATTAATAGATAATATTGACGATCACTAAATGCTACCATAACAACTTTAAAGTTCGGTTATTCATAATGGCCAGCCTCTTATACTGACGCGACAGCCTGCAAAATAAGTAATATAAAAAAAAACAAAAATCCCGACTGCGACAAACAATCACTAATAATTGGTAGGCTTATTGTCAATTTGTGTTAAAATAGTAATGTGGAAGTGACAATGCAACATTCACTTAATTTTCTTAGAGAATTGTGGCACAGCCATTTGTTGTTGTCTTTTTAAATATACATGGGGCACACTAAAAGTTTAGCACTTCTAACTAATCGAAACTATTTGAATTTCGAATCTTATATTTTTTAAAACGTTGCAACATTGATAATAAAAATAAAAAATTGGCGGGAAATCATATGTCTATAGATTTTTATCACACATCAAAGTTCTACGTACGCAATGAAAATGGAATTAAGTCGAAAAGATTTTAGAGCGATGTTTTTTTATGATTTTAAAAGTTCTCTCTCCGCGCAAGTCTGTGCAGCTCGTCTTCAAAGTGCTTTTGGGGGAGAAGCACCGTGTTTGAGCACTGTGAGGCGATGGTTTGCTGAATTTAAGACAGGCCAGGTTTCTTTACATGACGAATTTCGTGAAGGGCGGCCTTCAACTGCCGTCAACGAAATTAATGTGGCTACTGTTAAGCGGCTAAGTGAAGAAAATCCCCGGATTCCCTATCAGACAATTCGAGAGCTATTGGGGATTGGTTTGAGCCAAATTCAGAAAATTTTACACAAATAATTTAAAGTTCGGAAACTTTGTTGTCGTTGAATTCCTCATGAAATGATAGCGGAGCAGAAGCGGGGTCGCGTGGTGCTCACAGATGCTACTAAAGTAAGACCACAGACATTTTAATGCTGCTTATGACATTGGCACAAGAGACGACACGTGGATTTATTGTTTTGAACCCGAGAAAAAACAGCAATCTTGTGAATAGGTGTTTGAAAATGAGAAGAGGCCAACAAAGGTGAGGCAGGCGAGAAACGTTGGTAAAAAAATGATCGCGTTTTTTTCTCAGCCACGGGTCCCATTTGCACAAAGCCACTTGAAGATCAAAAGAGTATTAACGCCGAGTGGTATTCAACCATTTGTTTGCTCAGGGTGTTACAAAAAGTTCGCGAAAAACGACCAAAAAGCCGCGTTCTCCAACATCATGACAACGCTTCTTCACACACGGCTAACAAAACAATATCATTTTTAGTTTCCGAAAAACTACAACTCGTTACCCATCCTGCACATAGCCCCGACCTAGCACCCTTTGATTTCTGTATTTTCGCCAAAATCAAAGATTTGATGAGAGGTTTCACTTTTGCCAACTTCTTCAGATCTGTGGCCCTCGTGTTTTAAAAAACGGTTCGATCGCATTAAATAATGTTTAAAATGAGAGTATTTTGAAAAGCAATAAACATAATATTTAAGTTATAACATGTTGTTCTTTTAATTTACGCGAAATTTTAGTGTGACCTGCGTATGTATATAAATCAATTATTTTTTTTAATTTTCTAAAATTTTGTGCTTGACGATAATCCCGACTGATTTTATTATTAATGATAAGTTACGATGTGATCTTGGTGATAAGGCGCACTAATTTAGCAAAAACCTATTCACTCTTGATTTGAAGACATACATATACTAATTGATAGTTAAGGGACATTGACATATACTGGTTGACAGTTAAAAAAGGCTTCAAAAAGTGACTCAAAAAAGAAATGCAATGCGAGATATCGGTGCCAAATTTTGAAATTTTACTTAATGTGTTTTGATAAGTTTCATAGTCATTTCTTCTTAAAACCTAACATTTATATTAAGTGAGCAAATCAATTTTTTAATGTCAATAATTATGTATAGGGGTATACAAATTTAAAAAATGTTAAAGTTGGGGCATAGCACAAAAGGTTGGGAAACACTGCTATAATGTATAGCATAATTTAAATATTCATTTTGTTTATTTCACTCCAGGTGCGTACTGCCCTTGCTGAACTGCCGCTGTGGGACCTCATAAACGCCAAATGACTCGCCAACTGGTCTCGGATAAATGTATCGCTGTTTGCTGTTGTGGTATCCATATTTTGTACCATATTTAAAACTGCTTTTATACCTAAAATATTTTAAAACAGATAATAGAGCTTTATAATGTGCTTTACCACCCAAGATTACACCGCCACTTATTATGTAGTGGGTTTGAAGAAAAAAAAATTCTCTATTTGTTTCGAACGTTATTTTCAACATCTTACCCTGAAATGCATAGTTTAGTAAATGTATTTTTCTTCGAGTTCGATTGTAAACGTACTACAGCCTATTGGGTAATAATAGCGCCCAACATTATGGCCTCTCTGAACTTCTCGCTGGTTCAAATTCTTCGATATCTTATATAATTGGGTTCAAAAGTTCCTGATATCTGGTATTTGAAACTCGCCCGTATCTGGAAGTTTTGAACCCAATTATATGTATAAACTTTCTGATATCTGGTATTAACCAATTGAAACTCGCCCATATCTGGAATAATCCGGTTTAAACTTGCACGCACGATTGTACCGTTTTTTTCTGCTCGTGCATTTGAACGATACCAAAAATTTTGGACAGCATAACTATGCGTAAATCGAAGAAGCGATTAAGTATGGCGCGAAAAAAACCATCAATTTCAGGGGCTGTAGCTCAGATCTCAATTAAAACAACGTATTTTTCAAACACTGTTTCTTATCTATCCGTTTTTTTGTAGAACTAAGTAATTCTTACGTATTTTTATTGAACTTTAGCGGTTTTTATATTTATTTTATTGGAAGAAATTATTGGTTATATGTAAAATGCAGAGAAATCTTTATAAATGGCATGATCTCTTATCACAAGATATATTTTAGGAACAGAATTATTCTAGTACTGCATATGAAATGTCTCGTTAAGGTTTAGTCTGTTGTTGTTTCATCGATGGCCCACTACTGAGCACGGGTTTCTCCTCATACTGAGGTGGCCTGGAGCATACTGCTCCACGCAGCTCCAGTGCGTGTTATTCTCAACGAAAGCGTGTTTGAGATGCTTAAATATATATTTTTTTGTTTAATAACTTCCTTTTCAACTTTAATTCCACAATGAACTATGGCACTAAGTTTTATTTTTTACGTTTGTGTTTTATTTATTATTTTATATATTTTCATATTTAACCTTATTCTTATTTTTATAGTAACTTTAATGATACATACAAACGTGCTCTCCAAAACACGAATTTAGCAAAATTTGATCACTAGCGGTCACTTATATAATTTCTGATCCCGCTCATTGTTGCTTAACTTTGCCGATCAATAATTTACGATCGACAAAAACTGTCAGTCTGTGAGCGCTTAAAATAAAATTGATACATTATTTTACTTTATTTTTATTATATATAGGTTATTTTAATTTCCTATAAATTTTTGGTACTTTTAATTCAATAATTATCCCGGGATTTTATTTACTGTTTTTTTCATAATATATGAACATATTTTTTCGTAAAATCTAAGATTTCAAATTCTGACATTATGAATATATGAAGTTTCCTTTTTTTGAAAACTGCCTGCATTTGAAATTGATATTGGTCGCCTTTGCTGATATAAAAAAATGTATTTTGTATAATTGCGATAACTTTATGTAAGAAGGTACAATAATTTTACTGATGAATGTAATATGGCGTGAGGATTTTGGTAGGATATAGGAATATTTTATTTTTGAGTATACTCGTATATTTGATGTCGTGCACTTGGGATTCTACAAAACAAATATTTTGGGTTATAATACCCACCTAAGGTTGTTCATTATTGTCTAACTTGAATTTTTAAATACTTTTTTAATGATTTTTACTTTTTGAATCTGATCAGGTTACATTAGTAAATAATCAGTGGTAACAATAACTTAAAAATGTGATGTTATTTGGGCAAAAGATGTATGTAATGCAATTATTTTATTTATTTGTGTTCATATAACAGAACGTAGTAGCAAAAGCTTTAGAAATATACTCCTTTCCGTTACCGTAACAAATGTTGGTATAACTACAGGTATCCAGACAGGAATCATATCTTTTAGATAATAAGCGTATATTTGCAAATTATATCAAGCTAATGAGAAACACATACGCCCAAATGTAACATGTATTTATTTATCTATTTGCATTTTCACATATTGTTTTAACAGAACATTACTTTCGGATATAAGAAGTAATTTCCCATAATTTAAATCGAGAAAATATTCGAGATGATGAGACGTGAAAATGCCCGATGCTGTAGTAAAAATATTTTAATATTTTAAAACATATAAATTCATATTTTCACAGAAAATTTTGTATTCAGATAAAGATGTAAATGAAAATATCGACCCAAACATAATCCGGTAATCGCTACTAATTTTTAATATATGATTTATTCATTTTTTATTTACATACTTTGTTGTTTGTACACCGTATGTAAAAATGTACCAGGACAAACAGAGAATTTAAATACCACTAAAGTGTTTTTTTACAATTAGAATTTAATACAAAATGTACATAAAATCTTTTTCTTAGATATCTTGAAAATTTTTATGTATTTGATACTTGTTTTTTGTTGGTGTTTTTTTTTTCTTTTACTTTGCCTCAATATTTTTACTTTTCGATTAAGGGTCGATATCATAATTATATTTAGAAATTATCTTAGTACGAGGGGTATTTGTAATGTTGTTGTATAATAGCCGTCACGAGTTGAGAGCACAGCCGTCATTGGCCGGATTCACTTCACTCATGCAGTCGCTTCACGCGATTGGTTCGTTGGGTGATTTCATCTATTGGGTATTTGCATATATTGGCCGAAAGTGTACATTACCTTTGTTCACCTGTGCCACAGACTCGTGACGTTTATTATAATGTTTTCATAATGTAATTGTATGTATATTGGAATATATCGGTACATCATGTATATTGGTTGTGAGTGCGTTGAACACTACAGAGACTGTTGTACATTTTATTGTGATTTTACTTGTTGTTGTAATAAAAATATTTAAATATAATAATGGTTTGTTATTAATATTCCCTGGGGACTTTGATCAGGACGGTTAGATTCCAACTTATATTATAAATGTAAATGTTTGTGAGGATGAATTTATAAATGGTTTTGAACAGATTTGAATGAAATTTGGCACACCGATTTTAGTCTGAAATAACATATAGGCTACTTTTTATCTACGTTTCCCCCGAGCGAAGCCGCGGGTGGACACTAGGAATAGATAATCTCAGAACTGCCTTTTGTCAATAACATCACTGATTCCATCAAAAACAATGTATATTTATGTGTACGTTATATGTACGTGTGTTTATATATGAATATATATTTAGAATGCTATTGTTAGGTAGTTATATGTATAAACTTTAACCGCCTTTCGCGTTTTTTCTGTTTTGTCCAATGGTTAGCTGGTTCAGAATGCATTAAGCTCGCCATTTGTAACATATTGTGATCAGTAAAGGTTAAATAAATAAATAAAATAATAATAATGATGTAATTAATACAAGTTTCCCGCGAAACTATCGTGTTATTAATCTAGGTGATAGTTAGGCACTCCCAGGCCCGTGGCTACGGGTTCGATTTCTGAGCAGGTGCAAATATTTATGAGTGATGTTATGTGATTCGTTTTTATATTATTTATGCATAGAAAAAGGACATTTAATACAACTAAGGGTGTGAAAAGAATCCTATAATTTATACAATTTTGCTAGTAAGTAGACATCAAACTTGTCCAGTTTGTATGTTATAAATTCCAGATCGAATTTGCACCGAGTATAAATATATGCTTTTCCTTCACTTCTCACATTGACAAGAAGTCTGTTCATGCCAAAGTGACAACTTCTGTTTTGATGTCAATATTCTTTTGATATTTTTATTTTATATTTGCCACATTAAGTAATGAATTCTACGAAAAGAAATATATTACATTTCTGAATTTATTAATCTTACGGAAAAATTACCCAATCATTGGTAAGGGAGCAAATAATAATTGCATAGACTTATTTACTTTATATTATATATATATATATATATATATAGTTGCATAGTCTTATTGAGTACCCCTGCCACTTGATCCTACCATCGCAGTTTTTTGAATCCCAGACTGGTTAGTAATAAAATTTTATTCACAGGTGTTGGTTCGCCTTCGCTATAACAATTCCTAGTGCAAGAGTAAGAGATTTTTAATAAAAATATTATTTTAGTTTGTATCATGCAAAAACTGTATAAATTACTTATTGCTGAAAGTATTCTTTACCAGTCAGCCTTCGAAAATGAATAAATAGAACAGAAATATTGGCGTGTAGACATTCATATTTGAAGTTTTAATTATTTTAATTACGATGAATTCCAACTCTCAGAGTCGACTTATTCCTTAATACAGGTAATGTATGTCTTCAGATTATAATTTAATTTGTACAGATTAAGTGCTAAGCAGAGAATTAAGTCGACATTTAGACTCTGAGTATGGGAATAAGTAATCTTTCACCCCAAAATTAGTTGATCCTTTCAACGTGCTTTATCAACAGGTGAAGACAAAGAAACATGGGTCTTATACAGTCGGTGTTCTGTTCCTTGACATTCTGTGTGGAGAGGTAATTATACTCGCTCATATATTGTCCTAAGGATATAATTCACAAGGGATAGATGTGTACTTTTATAGTAACTAGAAGTAGCCACTAATGGCAGCCATTTCAAGCGACCATGAGCGGCCGTCCAGTGTTATATACGGCGTCAACCGAGCGTTCAAATGAACGCCCTCGAGTCACAAAGAAGTCGCCCGCACGTAAGTACCACCAGTAATACTGGTGGCCGCGATTTGTCGTCCGCATCGCACGCACTTGGCCACAGTAGCCGGCTTCTCAGAGCTCTACTCCTGCCAGCTGTCAGGATTCAGCCAACACTAAGTGGCGGTGACTGGTGGCAGCCACTAATCCACTAGTGACTACGATTGATGGGGCCGCGACTTAGAAATTAGTGGTTGCGTTTTGTGGCCGCGACTGGTTGTTCAATACGCGCTCGGACTTAATGTATTATTCTATTCTATTCTATTAATTATTAGTATTATTCTATTCTATTAATTTGCGTTTATTTATTTTAGGGTGTTAACATGGACATGCTGTGCCTTTGTTTTGATGCTGCTGATGTTCACAGTAATAATACTGATGATATACGGCATATCTGTTGGATATCACTATGCGCAAAAGGAACTTGCAGCCTTTGCCAGTAAGTTTTGGATTTCATGATTAATATAATATTAACGCCGGAACGTCGTATACATATTTGTTTTTTCTTTTATTAATGTAGCCATTATTCCAATCCAAAATTGTCCCACTACTGCGAGTATCCTCTCACAATGTGAGGACAACAGGTCCACCACACTGACAACTGCCGATTTCGAAACACGAATTCGAGAACTTTACCGGGGGAACTCTCAGGAATGCAGGTTTTCTCACGATGTTTTTCTTGAACGGTAAAGTGACCCGTCACTTATTTGTCTGTTTATTACATAAAAAGTACATATTTACGTAGTATTGCGTATTAAATCCAGAAAAAAGGCGGACGCTAGGTTCGCTCATGGAAAGATGCTTCGCTGATGTGACTTCACCCAGATCCATACTAGGCCACAGATCCCGAGTTAACGTTTGAGCGTTTTCTCGTATTTCAGTGTCGTCAAGATCGACAACGGAAGAGAACATGCTCCGTATCGGTAGCGTTGACGAGGAAACGCCAGTGGTGAGGCTGGTCGCTGTTAACCGCTCGGAAGTTGAACATGCACCACAGCCTATGATTGGTAAGCAATATTTTAAAATAAGAATGTGTAGCAGAATGAAACAGTAACTGTGTTTAACTTTATTGATTGTTTAAATCTGAACATAACAGGAATTTTACATTACACATTACAGTAATTTCTAGAACACAATAAGATTATTATAATGAACAACCATCCAGCATCTCATGTTGCCATAACAGAATGCGACTTACTCTTTGGCATAATTTAAGTAAAAAAAAACATTAGAAAAATAAATATTGTCTATAGATTAGTAATTTTATCAAGGGGTATTATGCCCGATATTTATGAACACATAATCATGGTTTTTTCTCATCTTCACTTGTAAATAATGTCAAAGTCAAAATATTTTATTTTATCATAGGAACAACGAACTCACTTAAAAAAGTCAGAAGATTACATACATAATATCATACATTCTTATTAAGTTACGGATTTAAAATCTATACCCAATCCCGCGGTATCGGTTATCACAAGTTATCGGCTTTGCTAGAGTATTATAGTATTAAGTTTTGCTAGAATATTATTATAAGTACTTAGCCTAAGTAACCTAGTGTACGCCAGAAGAAAAAAAAGCCAGAGGAAAAAACTCCTGATATTCTTTTTTTTTAAAAAGAGGAACGACAGAGAAAAAAAGAAGACGTGTAAACAATTTTTCAATATTGAGAGTTAAAAATGATCGCTGTAACTGATTTACAAGCAGGTTGAGTAGGCCCAGTGTGACAAATTTTCATCATGACAAATACGTGGAGAAATTCCCTTTTGCTAACTAAATCCTGCTACTTAAAATAAATCGGTATAATGGTGTTCTTATATACTTCGGTAACAATTATTTCGTAATTAACAATTGTAGAACTAAGTGCGGCAAAAAAATCTATACCATGAAAATGTGTAAATGCGCCATTGGTTCGTAGTGAACCAATCCTATTTTTGGTGTCAAACGAAGCGATGAAAATTAATCTGTTTTTTTTATTTTTTCAGATACGTATCAGACACAAAAACCTGGGGAGAAACTTTACTTGGAAACAACTGAGACTCCAGTTGTGATATTAGAAACTGAAAGGTAAGTACTTTTATGTTCCTCTATATTCTTTATTCTACAACAATAGAGAAACTTCAAATCATTAGCTAATGAATACCGGTTTCTAATATTAGTGAGGGGGCTTGGAGCATATTATACCACGCTGTTCTAATGCGGATTTTTGAGCCGACAAACTGTGTCGAATTATTTCATTGCTAGCTACCACACTCTTGAGTCTGTAACCTAACGAGTAACTATGTTCCGATTTTAGAGCCTTGCCTTTTAGCCATTCCATTAATGCTTCTGATGTAAATGCGACCACCTTCAATGTGGCTCAACTTATTAAATTTCGCAGACGGAAAATAATAAGAGCGTTACTTTTT
>DWJZ01006400.1:0-13069 GCA_018249125.1 Asbolis capucinus
TAGCTTGTGCTATGGTGTTCAATTAACTGATAAACATACATATATACTTTTAAATATATACTTAAATAGATATTTCTACTACACACCCAGACGCACAGAACAAACATTCCTGCTCATCACAGGAAAGTTTGACCTGGGTGGGAATCGAACCCACTACCTCCGGTGTAGTAGTCAGGTTCACTAATCACTAGACCAACCGGCCTGTCACCAGTGGTTTGAACGTTGATCTCTTGAATGGGAGGTCCTGGGTTCAAAGCCTGCCGCCCGTACCTCTAACTTTCAAAATTATGTTCATGTTAGAAATCGTCACTTTCTTAGCGATAGTAAATATCATAAGGAAACCTGCATTAATAAGAGCTCCCCATAAAGTTATCAAAGTGTGTCAGAGGTTAAAATTTTATCACTGTATTCAATATAAAATATCTTACCGAGAGTAAAGAGTATCATGTAGATGACGAGACACAGAAGAGGGATGAAAGCCACGTTAGAGACGTTGTAGTGGTAGTGAGTGTCCAGCACAGCATAGATACCGATGATCGTCTGCAGATACATCATAACTCATCATCATCAACACTCATCATCTATTAGTCATCTTCATCCCTCATTAGGAGGTATTCAAGTATTACGTAAGCAGTAAAAGGGGTTGGGTAGGGGTTGTTGGCTTTGCTTATTTTGATGATATGGGGGGTCTACATAGTGGTTACGTCAGACTGTTTTACATTTACACATTATTTACTATTTTCCACATCCACAAATGGTCTGTTTGAAAAAAATATATTTTTTTGGATTACCACAATAATGTATAAGTTTAGGGATACGCCCAAAACCGAGTAGGGGAATTACCTTCACCAAAGAAAAAGTCTTACCAAGAATATACAAAGACCCAGGGAGGTGGTCCACATGAGCAGTTTCCTCCCCAGCCGGTCTACCACCATGGGTGTGATGCAGCTTGTCACAACCTACAAGAAAATAATCATAGGTACATAAATCTCATAAGCATTATTACTGAGTCTTAAAACGTTCTACCAAGCAAGTCGGAATCGATCTGCCAACTCATTAACAATAACTAAACATTAAAATTATTGTTTTGGGTATAAAGGTTTCCTCCTGATGTTTCATTGAAGCTAGTAAATCCTTGTTAAATTAGACGGAGGCTGATGCTGAGATAGATAGGTTTGGACTCAAGGATAGGTGAATTGATGTTGGTTACGAACTTGGTGCTAAATGCAAAATATCAGAGAGGCGCCTGAGTTGACCAGACCAATCAAAGATCAGATCTAAAATCATTTGAACGATCTTATACGAACGAAACCTTATAGAGGTTACCTGAACTACTCCCATGATGATGGTACCGTCAGACGCTGAAATCCTGGTGCCCACTTTAACGAGCAGTTCCTCCATGTAGAACAGAAGTACGTCTATCCCTGACAGCTGGAGTAACATGGCCAGGAACACGCAGATACCTGTATTGAAAATATCAAAATCAGGCCAAGATTTCTACAAAAAAGGAGTGGAAATAGATTGGCGTAAGGGGAAGCGAGGAATAGTAATGGGATGGGATGAGGAGTGGAGAGCAGGTTATCTTTTAGTATCTTATCGTTGCTTCATCCCTCATTTCAGTAGACTGGAGATAATATGATATTCTAACACAATTGCATACACTAATCTACTCCCCAGCTTCGCCCGCGTGGTCGCTATGTTGACAAAAAGTAGCCTATGGGTTATTCTAGGTTATAATCTATCTTTATGCCAAATTCCATACAGATACGTTCAGTACTTTTTGCGTGAAAAAGTAACAAACATGCACTCATCGGTTCTCCGAAAATTTCGCATTTATATTAATAGAATTTTGTCCAATATTCCCAAGCGATAAATAACATAGAAGCCCCAATCCTCAATAATTCGTTTTTAAGCATCTTAAGGTAATGACCACTATCAAATTACATTGCGGAGAACTTACCCAAAGCCTTAACATTTCCCCTAGACGCCCACAGGTCCTGAATTTTTGGCTCCTCTTTAAACTCTCTGGCCACCATCGCCTGCAGACCTTGCAACTCTGGTTGGACCTCATCTCTGGACGTTCCTCGAAGTTTCTGTAATACCTTGCTGGCTTCTTCGATGCGGCCTGTGTTGATGAAAGTATTGGTAATTATAGTGAGAAGAGTTAAAGGTGTTTGGTGTAAAAGGCAGATTACAAGTTGAAGAGAAATGTCGAATCCTACTCTAAATGGTGGGTTAGATCTCTCGCTGCATAGATTTTGTATGGAGATCCTGTATTTAAGGGCTTATCAGCAATTCTGAGTGCAGCAGTTAGGAACCAGCTTATTAATGTAATTCCTTGATAAATCCAACTTCGGAGTAGACAAAAAAGAAGTTTATGAGTAAAGCACTTACCTTTATATACCAAGAAGAACGGTGTCTCCGGGATGAACCAGGTGAAAGGTACGTAAAAGAGAGACAATATTCCGCCAGTAGCTGTCAATCCCCAATAAGTGCTGAACGGTCCTATCGCATATGCTAATAGGAACCCTACGTTGATGAAGAGGAGGAACAGTGCACTGAGAGATCCTCGTATTTTGTCCTGGAATAATGATACGCTGTTTTACGGAGCAGTTGTGGCTTTACAGATTATTTTTAGCAGTATCAGTAACAATTCAGATGTTTCAACATTGTTTTGGGGGCAATTTTATTAATACATTTAATTTTAACACAGATTTCAGGGCAATACATACATAAAAGTTTTTCAGTTGTCTCTAAACCTGTTTTGCAGCCCAATAAGAGATTCCCGCAATTCGGACTGTGGTATATTGTCTTATTTATCACGTAGATGGACAACCAACAGGTACATGAGCCTTTTGAGGTAATTTTACTATACGGTATTCATCGTTGCCAATGGATAAGCAACGGCATCACCGGTGTGTTGCCGGCCAAAAACGGAAACATCGTGTTTTCGTTATCACAGATGGAATGAGAGGTGCTTACAGAATTTTAACCTGGATCGCCCAATTTAGGACAGTAACATTAAAGGAATAAAACAAATAAAATGGGTGTATGCAGTTTCTGGCCTAGAGAGGGACCCGAGCGACACTTGAATTAGAGATATTCCTGGAATAAATGTGTACTTTTTCGAAAACTATGTATATGTATATTAGCAGATTCTTTCGTCCATCCGCGGTAAGCCCATACAAATAAGTCTAGAAGAAATACCTCCGCAATTTCTCCAATATACAATGGCACAGTAGCAAACTGCATTCCAGTGGCGCAACCCCACATGATCCTCGCAGCGTACATGGTGGGCAGGTCCGAGGCGACACCAGCGAGCAGCCAACCCAGCAGCAAAGGGAGGTTAGAGCCCATTATAATCCACTTGCGACCCACATGCCGTGACAGTGGCACTGTGATTAGAGGCCCTGGGAAGAGAAATGGCAGTCAGATTAGAACCAGTCTACGGTAGACTCTAGCCTTTTAATGATTCCCTACTGAACATAGGTTTCTCTCCATCTCTGTAGAGACTTAGAGCATACTCTACTATGCTGCTTTAATGTGGATTTTTGTGCAACGTGTGTTACATACAATTGTTGTTTGCTGTGTGCAAAAAAGAATAAAGTAAAATATGTATCAAAATTGCCCTAGCCCTTATGTTCAGTGACAGTTCAGTGACACCCACATACCATGGAAGAAACATTGGTACCTTTATGTTTACATGAATTTAGCGCGATTTTTCTTACTGCTTGATTTCGTCTCGAAAAAGGGGGTGTCGTCAGATTGTTCTGCTTCGCCCCCGCACAAAAGTTTATGTTTCACCGACTTAAAACCGACCGTAAAACTTGCACTGAGCCTTAGAACTATAAACCGTACGTTGTATACACCTACATGACTTGGCATTTCTTACTGCCGTACGATAAAAACCATACAGAATGTGAGTTGTAAAGATCAAGTTACTCACTTTGTAATTACATACGTCCTACTCGACGCTAAATAGGTCAAAGACTTGTTCCCGGAAACAAATGAACGAGATAACAATTGGCAAAAAATGGTTGCGTGGATATTGAAATAATAAAAACATAATTTTAATTTTGTCAACTTATTTATAATCTTATTTATTCTTTGTCTTTTATTAATACTTTACTGATGTTTAATTAGATCGACACGATAGTTTTATATGTTTTTATATTTATTATGCGTTAATACCTGACAATGGCTGTCCTAACCAAAGTTGGAGGGGGGCGTTGGAATACCCAAGTTTTTGAGCACCTCAAGACACTTTTTAGCTCATGTTTTTGCTTCTTCTAGCAGCAGGATATTGCACAAGACAGAAGTGAAAAAGCGTATCCTAAGTTAACATACATTATTATCATAAGGCCATCGTTGCGTTCCCGGATCGTGTTGCTAAAATATCAGACGATGATTATAGGAATCAAGCCCGGGAACGCAACCCGACCCTTCGTACAAAGATTACGGACCTAACATTGGCCAGTCTCACTCTAGTTTTAAGTACAATTAATTAAAATATAATAATTAGTTAATAGAATTTATATATATATATATAGATATAACATCGTTGAATTACATCTTAACTCGCTTTATCATCCAACAAAAGATCAAGGGATTGTGGACAAGGATCAAGATTTTTTATAGAAAAAAGAAACGGTCACTTCACTTTTTTTAAAGTAAATATTTCTATTCTATAATATTTTATATTAAGCATTTTATGTATCTGTGATGAATAATTGCTTTCGCTTTGCAGATCTATACGGCATTTTACCCTCTTTAACAGTATAATTATAATAATGCGTTGCATTTCTTCATCAATCCGCAACGAGGCAGTGTGGTGGATGCTCTAGGCCTCCTCAGGATGTGGCTAGAACCACGCTCAGTAATGGGCCATCAATGAAGCCAAGCATTATATAAGATATTTCGTCGTAAGTAGCTATAGGTTCGAAAACAAAAGCCAAAATTTACTACAAATAATTTAAAATTGGAATTCCAAATTATTAGTTGAATCTTACCGAGTAAACCTCCCAGCACGAGAAGCGATCCTATCCAGGATTCCTCCTGGATGGTAGGTATCCTGGGCAGCGGGGATACTGGCAGCCGCAACTGGGGGAACACTGGAGATGTCCAACCCATGGACATTCCAGTGCATAAACTTCCATAGCTAGCTGCAATACATAAGTTGATATAGCTATTAAACACTAAAATTAACAGTTTGTTGCCGCTTCTTCTCACAGTACAGCGTGAACTTGTTGAAGCGATGGAGTAATTTAACTAAATAAAATATGATTTTGTATTAATTTTAAAAACGTGTCGAGGAGTTTCTTCCACGGTTTCTTCTCCTCAATCTAAACGGTAGTAATTAAGAAAAGATTTGAATACGCTATCTATACATGCTTTGAGAGGGCGCCACTAATACGTTCTCGAATAAATTGTTTTTTAATCTTGTAACATATAAATATAGAACTGTTACAGTTGACAAGGTCGATACGAACAATATAATTTATGCACAGTTAATCAGTATCTAAGATATGCAATGCGATAAATTCCATGCGGATGCTGTCGATTCAAGCAATGTACAGTTTTATGACAAAAGCTTTATTTATATAGGGTAAAGCGTAAAGCAGAGAAAAGAACGCAGGACGTAGATAATTGCCGCTGTCAATTCAGTCCTGATTTTGTTGTGTTGATACGTTAACTAAGCCTGTTGGTCTAGTTGTTTGTGAACCTTGTATCGCAAGTTACATATACATATGTATATTAACTATAATTTAACTACCTATAAGTTACCTATAAACCTTCATAACCAAAACAAGACACTTCTCGGAACATCCTATAAAATCAAGCATGACAAAGCAATTTTATAAGTTGCACCAATCATAATTAAACAAACTTAATTAATTTTTATTACCGAGTTATTTTTATAGTTAATACAGTTGTAGACGACTGTACTTGTAAATTTCAAAGTGGTAAGGAACTGCCGGTTGGCCTTGAAGGGCTCAGCTTAGCCACTGCAACAAGTTCTGTAGAACTACCTAGATATGTCACTGAGTTTATTTACTTTTGCTAACGACTGTACTTTTGTTTTTATTTTTTTTTATCTGGTTTGATAGTTAAAATGCAAAAGTGACGATCCTATTACTTGCTAACTAATTTAATTTATTTATGTAAAGTTTAAGTTAATTAAATTCATTACAAAAACTCTTCAAACTTCATCGACAAGTAGTAAAAAGAATATCAACGAAGTCAATTAACAACGCTTTACTAGATTTAACTGAAAAAAGTACTTGTCAGATGTTACTAAAATTTGAATGGAACCATAATTAATTCGATTAAAAAAAACAAAAACCGGACATTGAGTAAAATGTTACGAGGAATGAAATAAAAAAACGAAAAACTTTTTTTAAAGTCAGCCAATAACGTATTTAGGTTAAAACTATGTCAATTAATATGAATACAAATGATTATTAACAGTAGTATAAGGTATACTATAAAATTCGTAAAGGGTAAAAAACAATATTAAAGTATTGGAAATTACCTCAATAACAAAAAAATATATAATTAATGTACAAATAATGACATTATTTGCATATTAATTTTATTCTTGTTGTAAATTATCTAGTAACATAATAATAGCTGAATTATCTTTAGATACTTTAAAGGGCCGTATTATAATTAAAAAAAAAAATACCAACCTAAAGAAGCCGCCAAATATTGCCGCCATCTGAGTTTTAAATCTGCTTTAGCCGTTACAAAAAAATTTCTCACTGTCATCTTTTATTTCAAGTAATGCGCGCCAAAATTCATATATCGAACACAATATACTTTTAAACCTAGTAAATCCCGCACTAGAGTGTACACTGCCAGTTTGCCAGGCATAAACTTAAATTCTGATGGAATAATGCTCTGTGCGAGCAACCTGTTTCCCTTCACAATATTTTTTCATTTGAACGAATAACTAATTGTAATCGTTGATATAGGTATAAGAAGCAATATGTAAAAAAATGTAATTACTATGAATGGGGATTTAGAACGAAAGGTTGTGACGAAATCTGTAATTGACTGGTTTTTTCAGAAGTTAAAGAAAAGCTATCGTGACGATCAAATCGGCTTTATAAGAAATGTACCAAAGTAATTCTCGCTCAATTAAGATATTTTTTGAATCCCCTCTCTAACTACATAAATCTACGCATCTACCGTGTCATATCTTATTTAGAATAAGATTTATTTATTGCACAATGGAGTTTATTTTACAGACAAATCGTTTATTTTTTTTTTGTGAAATGTCAGTTAGACAGGCAAACCTGTTAATTCACTAAATTGTACAAAACATCTTAAAATAGTTTTTATCTACATAATAAAGTTAACATAGAATTTGATTAAAATTAGATACTTTATTTAAAAAAATCAGCCAAGTGCGAGTAGACGCTAATCACGAAAGGATTAGTATAAATATACAATATTTATTGCAGTCAAACATATTTCGTGTACTGGGACTTCCTATATTTTTTTATTTATATTGTTACAGTTGGAGTAATCGAGAAATTTTGCCTCGAGAAGTACATACGTAATCGAGAAGTAAAAAATAGTTTTTTGGTTTAGTTCTTATTTTTTTTTTAATTTAACATTTTATTATTTGTTATAATAGCATTCACATATACATACTGACATACATATTCTGTGAAAAATATTAAAAAAAGCCCTAATGTTCTGGGTAAGTACCCTTTTGACCCAACGTGTACTGTGAATAATAAACTTATAAAAAAGACTTCTATTTCCTGCATAATTTTGTTACATTAATTATTCCTTGTAAATATAGGTATATTATATCTGTACGAAACCCTAAAAAAGATAAAAATACAAAATAACTTTAATTAAAGGTTCAATTTTACGCAAATTGTGAATGAATTAAACTAAATGAGATCAGCTATTTACGTAAATTATAGTTCTGATTACCCTTGATCTTGAACGTCAGGTTTGCCTTCACATTTTATTCAAAGAACTGTGATAATATAACTGCTATGACAAAGCGTTATGGTTGTTTTGCATCTTGACCGAGAACGCTTTGCAGTGCATAGACGAAATAGAAAGGTGTTTAATCGATATAAAAGAAGATTTAGGGGTTATCGGTTTGTTTGTATTTTTTGAAGGTTCTCTCGATAGTATGATCGCCGAAAATTGATGAATAAGATTCTACAAAATTCAACACAATTGAAATTTAATTCCTAAATATCCTTAAATAAAATACAACTGTAAATAACATGCCTCGCGTGAATATAATCCGATAAAATTGCTTTAGAATCCATATTTTTCATATCTCTCCATATACTTCAAAAAGCTGGGGTTTACTATACTATACTTACTTTACATTTTACTTTACTGGGCTATACTCAAAAGAAATTGACATTTATATATATATATATATATAGTTTTTAGTGTAGCTGATTACAACGGTACTCGATAGTCTCAATGAGGAACTGTTTTCGAGAAAATATAGCACTTAATTTTAATCTTACATTACTTAAATAGGCCGCGGAGTCACTTTCTGTTCATTCAGTTGAAGCCCAGTGTCTGCTGCCAAATTCCTCTTAAATAAGTACTAGGTAGTAGAATTTGTAACTAAAACGAAATAAATTGATTTCGGTATAAAACAATGCATTCTTGCAATGGTGGGCATATTTATTCGACAATTTGATTAGACATTGAATTGGCATTAAATTAGTAGGCCCAACATCTAAGCGTCACGTAAAAAAAAATCCGTATACTATTTTATATCTGTTTGCTTATTCAGTAAACACATTTTCTTTTTATTTGATTATCATATATATTTTACTTTCTATATAATAGTGTTGGACTGGCAGCAATTCTACAATATTATTTAATCTGTGGTATCGTTCACTTCACTCGCAGGGTTGGTCAAAACAATAAATGAGTTATTTGGTTACTTAATGTTTACGTAAATAGCAATAGATTGCACCGAACAAAAAATACAACGATACTGGCAAATCTGGAATTATTTTTTTTATTTTTTTCATCGTTCTTTATAGACTGTAAAAGCCCGTATATTTATCTTAAGCTGAAAATAAACTATCCACACAAATTAGTTGAAAGATGAAGAAGTAAGCAAGAACTAATAAGAACATTTGATTGAAGACCGTTTTTCTCTTCTCCTTCAATTTCCTTTATTTTATTTGTCTCTCTATCTCTCTATTGTATTATTTCTCTGTCATCTTGACAAAACTTGAACATACCAGTAGATGATAGTGTCACGGCTACATGACTCTCGTTACCTCCTCCCCTGGATCCACCGAATTAGGCAACAGCGGGCGGTTGGTAGAAGGATGGCTGGCTAGAGGCAAAAATTTATGAGCGCTTCAACACTTCGGATGGCACGTTAATTCATTAGTCACGAAGAAAGACCCACAGGCATATAAAATTGCTAAAATTAGCGAACAATGAGCAGGCAGCAAACGATCAGCAAGAATCGCACAGATCAGCACTTTGAATCAAAACATATTGTATTAGGTACATAGGATTGCTTGCATAACGCTGGCTGATTGATACTGTTCACGTTTTGCGACGAAACTAGCGCCAATACCTAATAAAAAGTCCAATTGTCGCTTATACGTAATTACGATCTACGAGCAATTATCGCAATTTTTTTGTAATCGCTTTCTGTTCGCAAGATACCCTTTAGTTATACTACGTAGTGGGCCACTAATGCTTTGACGCTAACAAATGATTGATTGACCATACAGTAAACATGGTATAATTATTCATCTCTATTAGTTGTCACGATTATGTTAATTTATGAGCTATACATCGAATCAATATCTATTGTGGTACTATGTCCATAAACCTGTTATTATTGTAAGCAATTATGTATTAGTTACATCATACACTGCCATCTAGTGTAAAACGTTAAAACTAGATTCAATTAAATGAAGTCATTGTTGTCTTTAGGCATTCGGATAATCGAAAATACAGATAATTTATTACATAAAATACATATCGATGACGGAAAACGGCGAAACTCTTATGAGTTACTCTAAAGAGTGCCTTTACTGTATTCCGTATAAAGGCGTCAAAAGTAAAATTTTGGTAGTAAAGTTTTGTACTACCTAAAGTGAAGTAAAGTTTTGTACATATATGTATATCGACGATCGACATAGTTGCAATGAGGGTGAAACTCACTAACTCTTATGAGTTACTCTGTGTAATCAGTTATAATATACATATATGTTCAAACACTTTACTATACCAACGATGAAAACTAAAAGCATAACTTTTCCTTAAAAGGAAAACAATAAGGGCGCAACTTAATACATATTATGAGTTTCTCTAAAGCGTAGTCTAAAGATTTACTCTAACTCTTTCACTCTTTTAGTTTCGCCCTTATTGTTATCCGTATAAGGGCGTAACTCTTATGAATGGTTTCTCTGTTTCCATCGTCGCTATTATAAAGTTTTTTTTCATATTATAGCCTATCTGTTTAGTAGTTTTTGCACCCATCCATTATTACAATATTTCGCATTTATAATATTTATAGCATAATATTTTTATATTCTATAAGAAACTGATTTCCTGTAACACTTCTACTTTAACTACTCTATATCATCTCTACATCATTTCGCATCTACATTACTATGCAAATAAAAAAAAATAGTTTCCCGCCAAAACATTATACTTTATACAGTAAGTTACGTAATAATAAAAATTGTCGTTTTTGTTGAATTAAATCAAAAATGCATAGCTGTTAAAAATTTATGTATCGTCAAAAAATATATGCATAAAAAGATTTATTTGTCGATTAATAATACACAAAATTAAAAATGTTCTGAAGTTTTAGAAATTGACGACATCTATATTTAAACCAACGTATTATTTTGAAGTGCAGTATAGTTTCAGCAAGACTTGGACTATAATAAACTTTCAAGAAAACTCCACTAGATGGCGCGTGCCGTCTAATCTGCAACAACGACTCTATTGCAATGTGAGAACGGGACTTTGTCTCGCTTCTAGATATATCTTCATGAAATTCAACAGGAGAATCAAATCCCAATTATTTTTAGGTAGTCAGATGATTTTAAAATGATTTTAAGTACATATAACATATAAAGGTAACTTATAGGAACAAGTTGAGTAAAGATTCATACATCTACTGGATTCATGAGCTTCTTATCACCCTGTATTATTGCTTCTTGTATTCGTGCTAGACACCTGCTTAGCGTTCATAGTGCGGCGACTTGTTTCGAAAAGTTATATCGGGCGCGGTCAGTAAGAAGAAGAGTACGGTTCCTTGCTACGGAGGGAGACTTGAGAGCCAGTCCTCTTTTTCTCCCCGTCGTTTAGTCATTCTCCTACCCATTCTTCATCTATCATGTGTCCTGAAGCCATATGTTTTTTCGAAATTGGCGAAGGTTTGCTTCAACCATGTGTTACGTATTTCATTTGTATCTTTTTTATTTTCTACCGCTTTCTTTCCTGGTAGGAAACTACATAGTGATGCCCCAGCTATGGTGTTGCGGATGCCCATTGATAGGGAAAATAGGTTTTCACACGAATATTGCCAGAAAAAAAATTTAAAAGTTATATTATAGGGAAAAAAGAAAATCTCTTTCGACCGAATTACGTAAAATCGGCTTAGGGCGATGTGGTAACGTAGATATACGAGCATAAAATATCATTGTTTACGAGGGGAATAGGAGAGGAGACTCTCTTTCAATAGAAGCAAACGAACAAATTATCAGCGGGTGCAATCAAAATGCTCCGTGATTATTTCCGGGCCATATTTTTTTCTTCGACACCTCTGTTGTATGTGTCTCACCGTAAGCGAAAATAATAAGACACACGAATAACTGACAAGATTCATGAAAATGTGTTTTGAATTTAGAACCCAGTGTCAAACTTATATCAATTACATATGTAGATACACAAGTTTAAAATGCACATTAATACATTTGCATAGTTTTATTTTAATGAATAGGTACAGGTACAGGTAGGTATTTTTGTCATCAAATCCACTTTCGTATTGTTTCAGGAATAATTCCTAATTTTAATCGTTTAACTGTAAGACGTGAACCTCTGAATTTTTATTCTCAAGTGCTTAATGTTTTGACATTTTATTATAGACCCTGGAAAGGCATTATGCACTATATGACCGTTTGTGAGTACTAGCTTGTAATGAGTAGTTAAGAAAAGTAATAAAGGAGTCATCATCCTTTAACTTCATGATATAACACATGGGACACCTTTACTGTTATGTGTATATACTAATATCGCCTGTATCTTCTCGTTACTCGCTCTAACTGAGACACATCGCTACCCTTATTCGTTTTATCTATGGTTTGAAGTCGTATGTTTTGGAACTTTTTAAAAACGGAACGCGATGTTGTGAGGAGCATTCACTAATTGATCTTTCGGTTCGGATTCGTTTCGGCGCGTTCCTAAACTCGTCTAAAAACTCGATATATCGAATCGATAAGCACGCTTGTCGACAGTCGATGTCGAGTCTGGGAACGTCATTGTGGAATGACGCGCTGTAATTAATTCTGTTTGTAAACACGTGGTGCCATTCTAAATTTGAACCTATTATGGCGTTTTAATTAGCTGCACACTGTAATCAAGTATCACATTTGTAACGGAAATGACGGTTTGATTTCTTGTGGGTTTTGTTGTTCGATGTTTAAAATGTATCTATGTTGCGTAGCATGCGAGAAGCGCGTATATAAATCTTTATGCTGGTCTCAGGAATTTCGTAATGTTTATGTTTCGTGCCCAGTGTCGAGCCTTTTCGAGAGGCGAAATATATTGTTCGCCTTTCAAGTCAATCTTTCTCGAAAACCATATAGGGTGTGATGGTTTTCTCAGCAACTCTAGCCAAAATTATGACGTATAATCCGTTTTTCTCACCTGTACAAATCTTGTAAACAATTTTGTGTTAAAATAATATTTTAAAAATTTATTTTTGTATTTTTTTTGTTGGCTTAAGAGATATGTAGAGTTCCGTGAAAGTCGGATAAAATAGTGACATAAGAGGTTCTGCTTGGTTTCCTTTTGAATATGGAACCCTAAT
>DWJZ01006401.1:0-13068 GCA_018249125.1 Asbolis capucinus
TTCCATTGCGCCCAGAAAGTTCTAGAAATTCTATTTTTAAATTTTTTCTATACCGCTCAAACATTTTCTATCTTGTTCTTTCAGTTCTATTTCGTCCAGATTAATCTAGAAATTTTCTTTCTCTATAAAATTATAAACTATAAAAATCCAACATAAAACTTGGATTTTGAGCCATAGTCCGCGGATTTCCCACAGAGACACGTAGCTCTGACAGCTTGCGTCGAAATTCGTTTACAGTTGAATCTACGCGACAGTATGTTAGTAAATTCGAATATTTGTTTGTTACGGATCAAATCTTGCAAACTTAATTAGACCCACTTCCTCTCACACTACGGAGCTGAAATTTTGCATACTGCCTCAGCCCCAATACATTTTCTGATAAGTATAATCTGCTGTTATGCTCAGGATGGCCTCCAGACAAGGGAATTCCTTAACGGTTGACAATACGGTTATAAAATTTTATGTTTCTCCGGATTCTGTAATTAAAGTCTTTAAATATTTTAAATAAGGCTTGTCTTATATACATATTATCGGTTTCAATTTAATTTTTGACTGACCCTTTGGTCTAGTGGTTTGTGAACCTGACTGCTAAGGTGAAGGTCGTCTGTTTGATCCCCACCGAAAACAAACTTTTCTACGACGCGCAGGAATGTTTTGTGTCTAGATTTAATAAAAATATCTATACATGTATTTATAATTATATATGTATGTTTATCAACTGTCTAATCACCATAGTACAAGCTAATGCTTAGTTTGGGATCAGATGGTCATGTGTGAGTTGTCCAAAGATATTTATTTATTTTAAAACAATACATGTTAGATTACCATTATAACAATATATAATAATAATTGCATTTAAATCATATCTGGAAAAATCTGAGGCACTATATACGGAACCCTAAACGGAAAGGCTTGCGTCAGCCAGGTTAGGTGTGAGACTTAATATGCTCAGGTAGTCTTGATACTGGTACGAAAGCGAGACTAGAACGCAATAACAGTGAACACCTATGTACATTCAATTTCGTTCCATCTGAATTAACCGTTTTAACCGCGTAATTACGATTATTGTATTAAAATGAAATGGCATGAGATTATAAACATTTATTTCTATTATTATTTACTTATGAGTTGAGTTTTAAAACGTTGAGTAAGTTCACAGGCAAATTTCGTATTGATTTAGGAGTTTTATTAAAGAACCGTACACCGAGCCCCATAAAAGATTGCTGGAAATTCGCAAGCGAGGACATTACTATTTGATAAATTTTTCTTGTTGTTCGATTCTTAATATCGTTGTTCAGTTTATAGAATTACTTCAATACCATAGTACAACAGTCATCGACTGGGTCGGAGTTGTGCAGTGGTTAGGAATATACACTAGATAGGTATTAGTAGTCGTTAAGACTTGTCGATGCCGTCCAGCACAACAACATCCGACTGAGCTTCACTAATCCTCACTGGAGCAGCAATAGAATATTCTGTATATATATATTTCCCTTTTATTGATGCCAAGTCTCTGATAACATCAAGCGGATAACAAAATATTCCATCGTTTATAAATAAGCGTGCTCCCTAATCCATTTTTTGTGTACCCTCCCTTACATAAAAAAAGATTACAAAACGCGGGTAGAAATTGAAAAACGTAGGACCGTCAGTTCAATGATTTAAGCGGCCGAAAGCAGGTGGGCCGTGTCCAGCTGGCGGGAGGCTGGATAATTTATAGCATAGGTACAGACCGCAATCGCATTTTTACCAGTGTAAACTTTAGAGTTTTTAAATTAAGAAAAAAGGACATTGTATACATGGCGCCAAAGTGTACAGGAAATACTATGTTATAAAGCGAATTATAGTCAGTATATTTTCGTTGTTTAGGCCACATTATCAGATATAATTTAACACCTTGCCTCCTGTCCAAATAAAGCCAAACTCAAAAGCATTGCATCCTTTCAAGATCATGATATTTCAATATGATCTAGTAGTTAAGCAATTTTTCACCTCTTTCTGTCTTTTCTTCAACCCATTGACAGCCCTACTAAGCACGGGTCTCTCCTCATACTGAGAAGTAGAAGACCATACTTCACCACACTGCTGCAATGCGGTTTGGTGGAGGGGAATGGTCAACTCGAAGGCCTCCAACATGGCTTAGCGATTAAAATCTCCAGCACCGACGGCTTTACGTGCTATCCTAAGCACGGAAACATCCATGAAATATTCACCACGAGCGGACCCATCCTTCTACCGACCGAGCCCGTTGTTGCTTAACCTGTCGATTGTTTCCGACCGACACAAGCCGCTGGGCTATAAACGCCGACACTGAGGAGTGGATTCATATTAACCTTAAAATATTTGATTATAGACAGGTGAAACAAAAGAGAAGTATGTCAACAGTTGCTCATTTTTAAATAAACACCTTTTTATTTGACAGCTTATAAAATACGAACCGTCTTCGGGTGACAGCTCAGTAGATTTATCGTGTAATATGACGCCATATTATTGTGAGGATAAGTTGTTTTGAAAGAGGTATCATAAAAGAGAGTTTTTAAAATAAGCACAGCTCCCATTGGTCGGATTGACGTCACTCCTGCCGGTGGTTCACCGCGATTGGTTCGTCGGTTGATGTTGGTCGTTTATTGGGTAAGCGCATGTAGTGCTAGTCTGTTGTGCAATTGCTATGTATTAGGAATAATGAACTCTATCCCCGTCTTTCTTCACATTTGCTTGTTTAATAATGCTTACTGCGAGTAGTAACGGATTTTTTAATATAAATTTTTACACATCTACCCACGAACGAGCCACCAGAGAGATTGAGATAAAGAGAACATAAAACGAAGCGGTTTCAATAAACTTGAGAGAATCGTCACTGTGCGTTTATCTTATCCGTCTGCTATGAAGTTTATGATGAAATATCTGGCTACATTTGAAAAATAAGCACTCAACAGAACTTATTGTCTAAAATAAACTTGAAATAGGATTGTCTTTGTCCAATGATTTAAGCGGTAGACCGCGTGATGTTCAGAATTTATGGTCAGAGGAGGTCATTTGTAACGTTGTCTGTGAGTTATAAGGTGTCTTCGTGTAAAATTGTAGTTCCTTGATACCAACGGTTCTTTCAAGGGGTTCCGTATTTGGAACTGATATAATAAATTTCTTCATTGTTCCAGATATCTTAATTTAGTTTTAGTTTGATTGTAGGTTAGCGTAATAAATATGTTCCTTCTTCTTTTTCTTGTTTTCTCTCTCACTCTCTCTCTTTTTCTTTCTTTCTTTTTCAAGAGCCCGCGTTCTGAGATTTTACACACGAATTTTGACTGCGGCACTGTAGGAAGTAGGAGCGTCTGTAGCAACACGGACGCGTCGGCAGGGATTATAAATTATATTATTTATTTATTAACAAGTTATTATTTGTATCCGTAAAGAAAAAAAAATATGTAAGGAAAACAAAGAAATATGCTTTAATTGCATTCGTATTAGAGTTCTATATTTTCTAGAATCACAAGATACCTGAACCAAGTAAGAATCTGGCGTCGTCTTCATAGACTATGGGAAACAGGAAGAACAGGATTGCGTCATATAATGTTTGTGTATACGACAGTAGGAGGTGGTGGGTGAGAGCTATTGGCCACGTTCGCCGACGGTCACAGCACACTGTGCTCTACTGGGAACTAATGGCGAACGAGCAGTTCGTACAGAAATAGTCAAACAAACACTACATGTAAGACAAACATAAAAATTAAAGCGTTTTCCGGCCATCGAAAAAGCGCGCGTTACTGGCGCGGTTTGTAGGATGGGTGGTCACTAGTGGCCTAATTCTGAGAGCACTTCCGTGCTTCAGAGGGCACGAGAAATTCTCGGTCCCAATTGTTAGCGTTACATAGCAATCGCGAAGTCATGCTGGAGGCCTTCGGGTGGCTTAAAACTTTCGACCCTTCGTTTGGCCAATAACCTCTCCAACAGAATTGGAGCGTGGTGGAATATGCTCTAGGTCTCCTCAGTATGAGACCCGTGCTCAGTACTGAGCCATCAATGAGTCGAAGCCCCAACAATCGTAGTTAACCAAATACAGTTACAATTTAGAAAAGAGCTTCTTATGTCAGTAGCAATATATCGAACTTAACCAGGTTCGCCATAAACAAACAGATACGACACAAATGGGCCTTAAAAAGGACGCCTGGAAAGCAGAATTGTCGTTCAATGACACAAATGGCCAATTGAAGAGAACGATATATTTTATAGCGCGTTATATTAAAAATATAACATCTAATAATTGTAATAGACTTGTGATTGAAAAGATATAAAAATATATTATCATGTCAATAAAGTTCAAAGTCAAATCGTTTATTGACTTGGATATTTTCAATACACTTATGAACGTTAATTTGTAAACTACTACCGTTTCGGAAAGGTGCCATAATAAAGAGGAGAATAAACGGCGAAAGAAACTCCTCATCACATCTTTTTTAAAATACATACAATCATAATAATGCAATGAGTAATGGTTAAAGAGTTAAACGATAGAAAAGTAAACTTGAACTTCCTACTGATATTATATATGAGAAAGTGTATGAGGATGGTTGGATGGATGGATTAATTTGTTACTCCTTAAAACTACTGAACGGATCTGAGTGAAATTTGGCATTGGGATAGGTTAATATCTGGAATAATACACTTTTATCACATGTCACGCGGGTAAAGCCGTGGTTGGTCACTAATAATATTATAAAGCTGAAGAGTTTCTCTTATTTGTTTGAACGCGCATATATCAAGAACACAAACTTATATCAGGTGGTCAGAATTGAAAAGTTATTTTTGTAATGGATTCCAGGAAATGGCTTTATTTCCGCGGCATAACAGGTTAAAATATGGCAATTCTGTTAATACAAATGGCACAGCTTTAAAAATGTACTAGAAATTTCCCTTGCTTCGCTTCTGAAGAAGAGCTGCCTAGTGGTTTCAGACTTCCTAACTTTAACTTATTACCCCACAGGAAAAAGGCAGTTTTGTGGGCTAACAAGTATCCTATGACCAAATAATACATAAGCCACATACTTGCATAATTTAATCTAAATTGGTCCATTGGTTTCGGAGTTGCCATATCAATTTTAATCCTGTGGGAACTGAGCCATTTCCTGGGATAAAACATAGCCTATTCACGTCGTAGGTTTTAAACTACGACTATGCCAAAGTTCATTTAAATCTGTCCAGTGGTTTTTGTTTAAGGTTTCGAACTGACAGATAATAAATCCAAAAAAAAAATATTTTGGTCTCTATATCGATAACTAATCCTGTATCAAAATTAAAAAAAAAACTTAATGTACAGAACACTGACCCCGTTACTGTTTTATTATTAGTATAGATACAGATTAGTATATATTGTTTTACTAAAAATCTTTAAATAATTTCTCTGTAAATCTTCGATGTAAGATCAGTAACAGATTTAATATGAATTGATTTCACATTACTGCAGCACCAATTAGGTTATATAAAATCAAATACGTGGCAATAAAGATTCGATAGAATTACATAGAAAACCATATTTTACGTGCAATATTTCAAAATTCGACCCAGACCTAGCAATAAACAAACTGTTACGACGCAAATGGGCTTTTAAAAGCCATCGGCCTGCGAATCGCCGGCAGAATTGTGACGCGGCGAAAAAATTGACTGTGGGTGAAACTGGAAGATGGATGGGCACTTTTGTACAATCTAAGTCGAACGTTTCGAATATTTTAACCTAGAAATCATGATCTGGTCCGCAATACTAAAATACGTACCTATCCACGCGCGCACCTCTAATATTCAAAGTTATCAGAAGTTGATTATCATTTGCTACGGTGAAGAAATCGTGAGGAAACCTGCACTCTTGAGTTCTCCATAAAGCGGTGTTTGAAATCTACCAATCTGCATTTGGCCAGCGTGCTAGACTATGACCTACATAGGCCTTCTTCCCGTCCATAGAGATACCCGTCCTGCATGACGGATTCCTAAATATGCATTATGACCTGGGGTAATAATTTTCATGCCTGTCCCATGTAATACACCAAAACTTTTTTAACCCACCTAGTATACGAAGTGAATTTTCTCCTCTTCTTCTACCCGTTCTTCAGTCATCCTTTTTCTCATTCTTCTTCTGTCACGCGCAATGAGCAGAGGGTTCGTTTCATGGTAAATGGTAGCCGATGACCATGGACTTAACACTGATTTGGGGTGACTCTTTGCGTTGGCTGTCAGGAAGAAAGTAAAAGCCCCGCACGTGTGAAGAAGACGAAGAATGGTGGGAAGCAGTATATCGCTGAAGCAACAGAAATAAGAACCAAGTAATTCCAGAAATACCGATTCAAGCCGAGTGATGGAAGCAAGGGAAGAGGTACGACCAAACGACGGGTAGAAGTTGAGGAGAGCTGGCTCTGAAGCCAAAACCCTACATTTCGCGTGGCCCGACACTCACTTGGCCGGTTTCCTCGGTTAGAAATCTTACAAAGTCGACATTAAAACAGCAATCAAAGAACTATTGTTATACACGGTTAGTAGTGGGAAGGGAAGGAAGGAAGAGGAAGGGTAGGTAAGATTTGAGACAAATCGGATGACTTTAACTTTCACGATAACATTTCCTGGCCTTTTTGATGTCCTTTATAAAGCCACGGTGACGTTTCTTCGTTATTTATTTTAATCCAATAAATCCAATAATGCATTAATTAGGCCTTTTATAGGAAAACTTGGACATTTTCAGCCATGGTGTCATAATATTGGTCTTTACAGGTCTCACTTTGGGCACAAAATTAGTTAATTCTTGGCAACAACTTTCCCATTATAATGAAAGTAATTCAGTAGTTAGAAGTAAGTGACTCGCTCACAGGCCCAGGCCTTCTTAGAAGCCTGACAATTTCCAGCATTAATATGATATATATAATATTAATAAATAATATACATATATCGTACTGATATATGTATATAAATTATATTATAGATTTATATACTTAAGGTGATATAATTTAAATATTTTCTCAATTTTATCAAAAATATCTGGTCAGTTCAGAGACCGCCACCTCTTAGGCTGGGGGCTGAGACCAGGTGCCTGTGGCATCTTGTCAGTCTTGCTACCCTGTAGGTACACCGTTCTACCGTTACTCTATGTTACCTGCAAATGACTCCGATTCCTTGGATTCCCAAACCAAAGTCGCAATGCTTGTAACACTGTGTAGCGAGGAGTTCTAATTGCTGGGTAGCTGGAAGTAAACAAATTGCGTTTAAATAAAGAACAAACGTATCCGAATGAACGGTGAAGGAAAATATCGTAACAAAACCGACTCTCCTGAGAGTTCTTCATAAAGTTTTCGAAGGTGTGTGAAGTCCACCAAACCGCAATTGGCCAGCGTGGTGGACATGGCGTCTCCCCCTCACTTTGTGAGTGAAGACCCGACCCCAGTATCGGGACAGTTATAGGTAGCAATGATGAAAAATCAATGATGAAACAGAACAAAATGACTTACTGTGGCAAGGATTGAAAATGGTCGTAAACTCATGGAATTTGTGTGATGTCTGTGTATGGTCCCTTATTTTCTGTTAGGTAACCCGCTCTGCTACGATCAAACTAAGCGCCTTACTACTAACCTACTAAACTAAGCATCGACCCAGCATCAAAGGATTACTTTTCTAGGAAATCATTAGACTAATTGACCATAAATTAGTCGCTTTTCTTTAACAGGGTGTGTGGATGTTTTTTTTTTCTATAAATTTGTGCTTGACCACTATCCTACTAAACTCGGTGTAGATTCGAGCTGGAACTTTTTCTATATAAAATTAACATGTTTGTACAGTGTAGCACTCGCGACAGCGAATTCGGACAGGGAATTAAGAAAACATAACATGTTTGTACAGTACTCGCGCTAGCGAATTCGGGCAGGGAATTAAGAAAACATTAATTAAATTAAGTACACTCATAAAAAAAAACTAATAAGCAGTAATGCTCATGGCATCGCGAAGCAAATCGCCATAACACTAATCCGATCATTTTGCCGCCATTCCAACTGAAATAATACCGAACGAACGCACGACAGACTAAGCGGAAGATTTATCCATTCGCCAGTTGTTCGTTAATGGAACAAACAATTTGAATAGCGCTTCACTGAAAACCGATAATCCCTGGCCATAGTGAGGACAAAGTCGAGCGTTATATCGACAATATTTCATTTTGGGACCGAACGAGTAATTTTTTGAGTCGGCTCGCAGGAATATAATCGAACAAACGCTTTGGACTCCTCGGCGCCAAACTACTCAAACTCTGACTGATGGACTGAAATAATAACCTTATTTAGTTACTTTTGTTTTGTTGTGTAGACACAAACCTATACAAACACACGCCTATTGTCATTGAGTAAATCACCGAACATAAGTTTACGTCACATTGGTTAAGTTTCTCAAGTTATGTAACTTTTGTACTGTTACGTAATGTGTTACGGGAAACAAATATTTTTATTAAAAAATCATTCTTTAAACCTAACACACGTGTTTTCACCACTGACGCAGTTTACATAAATTATTGACACACTTGAAAAAAAATGTTTACTTTAAAAAATTGCATGGTTCAACGACACGCCCATATTTTATTGAGTCTAGTCGCGAATAATTGTAAACGCACTGCCCTTTAGATTAAAAACTCTATCCAAAGATCTGGAAGTTTTACCAAACCATATGGTGAAAATTCCAGATTGAATTTGCACCCAGTATAACTACACTCCGAACCAAGGCTTCAATCTTTGCAGAGCCCTGGCACCAAGCAGCTAACTTCTGAGCACATTCTCAACAGCCTGGTTTGCCAGCATGGATCTGATTTGTGGAGCTACCTTGACTCAAAAATGTTAATAAAAGCCTTCTGTAATTATGAGTTACTCTTACTTCAGTAATTATTGAATTTTAGGCTGTTAAATAATGAGTAATAATTCTATTTTATCACCCAGTCGGATACACAAACGAACATAGACAACAGAACAAATTCATAGAGTTGCAAATATTTCAGATAAAATATAACTAAAATTATTTATGGTTATGGTATGGTTACACTTTTAATATTTATATAATCCAATAGTAACAAAGATGTCATTAAATCTATCCCTATACTGAAACACAGATTATCTAGTTCTAAAAAATCTTTGTGCCACAACTTTATAATTTATTGTATATACTAATATTATAAAGAGGAAAGATTTGATATCAAGTTGTTTGAGGAGAAGGTTCTGAGACTGCTGGGATGATTTTAAAAATTCTTTTACCACTAGAATCCTGCATTATCCCTGATGAACAAGGCTATAATATATTTTCAAAAACATTAGGGGTCCGTATGCAAACTGCGATCATGTAACCCAACGTGTGAAAAATATAGCAAACAAAAACCTTATATCGCGTACGCGGCGAAACTTATTGACAATGCGGCAAAGTGATGTACTACAGTTTTGTCGAGGACATCAATATCTACAAATAAGTCTGCAATATCGTATACAGTTACAGTTATATCACAATTACTACTTTTTTCTAGTAAATGGTTCTCCCAAAGCGAAGCAAGGGAAACTAGAAAACGTCTAGTAAATATTATAAATGTGAAAGCAACTTTGTCCGTCCGTCTGTTACGTACGTGTGGTTTTAGTTTTATGTCGCCCAAAGTCTCCGACAAGTAAGAAAAATATTCAAGAAGTAACCTAAATATTATACTACATCTTTATGTATATATATACAACGACACAGTGAAATAGGAAATTAATTAACAATATAACAGAAGCCCGTGAAAAGGTCCAGCAATCAGATACATTGGTTTTCAGTGCTGACCTCCGGCATCGGTAACTCGGTCGACAAGGTTTAACGACAACGTGCTCCACAAAACGTGTCTCAGGATTTTTTTTGCCACTAGGTACCACCTATCCCCCCAGTTTACGGCCCTTATCTTAGTTCACTTAAGATCGACGTATTACGTCGACATATGAACGCTTCGCTTCAATTTCTATCTATAAACCTTTGGACATCAACTGTTAGAGATAAACCTCTCCTAATTGGCGCCATTCCGACTGGTCCTGATACTTTTGGATCCACTAAATCAATTTAACTACAATTTGAAATTTGGTGGTGGTAGATGGTGGTAGGTGGTGGTGGTGGTAGAAATGGTTTTGGTGGTAGATTCTAAAAAATGACGTTCATAAAAGTATTTTAAATACCTACATGAAATATATGATTTGACTTTGAATATTATTCAAATTACCTAGGCATTTCATATGATACCTGATTTACCTTGTCGCTACATATAATATAGCAAATTATATTCTAATTACAAGCACGCCCAGCCGTCTTGCGCTGGTTGTACTTCGGAAGTTACGTCAAGCCTGGCTTATCGTTTGATGGAAGTCGTTAAGCTATGTCGAAGGGCTCCTAGCTCGACGTCTTATGTCGACTACAAGTGTTAATTCAAGTTAAGCAATAGCGGACGCGCTCGGTACGAGGATGGGTGACCGATATTGGCTAAAATGTTATTCGGAAAGCATGTAAAGCCAGGGTGCCTAGTTGTTATCATCAGATAGCAATCATTAAACTTTGTTGGAAGCCATCGGGCGGCGGCTCTAGGCCTCCTCAGTCATGAGTTGCCCCATACTAAGTACTGGGCCAGCAATGGATTGATGCAAAATATATCGGGTGGTTTTCAGGCGCCCAAAAAATTCCAAACTTCACCTCAAAATAATATAAGGCTCAATGAAAAAAAAAAGACAATACATATATTCAAATATTTCGTCCCGGCATGTTTTACAACCACTGTTCGCTATGATATAAATTCGTAAATACGAAATGGAAGGTACTCGTACAATTACGGCAAAACGGGGCCAATCGATAAAACAACTCATAGACAGAATACTGAAACAACAAGACGATCAAATACACATTGAACACGAAAAGCAAGCACGGAAAGTTCCTGACTAACATGGGATTGGTCCACGCTGCTCATTGGCACACGCTGCTCCAGTAGGAACTGGTGGAGAATATAATACTAATATTATAATAGCGAGAATATTGGATAATTGCGAGGATGAACGGTTGGATGGATAAATGTTTGTCACTTTTCACGCAAAAATTACTAAACTGTATTATATGAAATTTCGCGCACAGGTAGATTAGTCTGAAATCCTACTTATATCATAAATGCGACAGTTTTTAAGGATGGATAGATGAATGGATGTATGTTACTCTGTGACAAAAACTACTGAACTGATCTGAATTAAATCCGGCATAGAAATAAGTAGATTATAATCTGGAATAACACATAAGCTATTTTTAATTACACGCTACTCGGGCAAAGCTGCAGGCGGAAACAAGTGTAATAATACCATGGTAAGGATACTATCAATTCGAATCGCTTTTATCCGTCCTTCCATAGTCTAAAACAGAGTCATTTAGCACCAGAAAATTGTAATTTGACTGAATACAAAAACTTTCGACAGACAAAAAATCTTACGCAGAATTCAAACCTGGCACTCGTGCGATCTGACGCTACCACTAAGTCTCTCAATCTAGGCCATTACTGATTACAATGTTAAAACACTGGACATCTTTTGAACACTTTTCAATATGCAAATGAAACGACCTACAGCTATCTCGCTCTATGCTGTGATAACATCAGGTACATTCGTCTGATTGGTACACGAGTTGGTTAACCATTGCATGCAGGCTAGACCAGTTACATATGGTGATCAAACTAAAGTACGTTCAATAATACAACTACATACATAGATGTCGGTCAGCGATAAAAATGTGGCGTGACACATAACAGCTCACTTGTAACGTGGGCTGGTATTTTGTTTAGTTCGTTTCAAACAGCCAACGCATAAACACGTTCCACAACGCCGCAATGTGTTTTCAAATTACTTATTACCACCAACTACAATGGGTGTAATTAAGTTGAACGTAGCATGTTAAACTTCATCTCAACCCATCACGACCCACTATTGAGCACGGGTCTCTTCTCTGAATGAGAAGGTTAAGGCCATTGTCCACCACGCTGGCCAAGTGCGGATTGGCAGACTTCACACACCTTTGAGTTTCGCAAACTCCCGGCATGCAGGTTTCCTCACGATGTTTTCCTTCACCGTTATAACGAGTGACATTTAAATGCTTAAAACGCAAATAACTTCGAAAAGTCAAAAGTGCGTGCCCTGGGATTCGAACCCGGACCCTCCGAGTAGGAGGCCTATTCTTTAACCACTAAGCTATTTTTGATCAAAATAACTGAAAATTAAATATATTTAATAAAATATATTATTTAATTACATTTTATTTTGTCACTTTGCCGATGTAATTAATTCAAAATTCTAACGAAGTCAAATTACACGTTTTTAACGTTGGGTGTAGAAACGTAACATTTCTATAGTTATGGACACATATTTGTCATTGAATTGTCTAGTCTTGACTTACTTCTTTAATTACCCGAATCATCAGTTATAAAAGATCCAACACAGAGAAAATCACAAGCTCTTTTCGTATTTTTAACCTTAGGTCTTAAACAAAATAAAAAAAGAAATTTACATCCAGAGAATCGCCTAATACATTTAAAGAATCTGATCTCGGCAGAACAGTCGGGATGAATAATGTATACCCAGAGAACCATAATGCGCTAATCCAGCAACTAAATGTATTGGAAAAGTCGATTTTTCTGCATGGATTTACGAGAATGTAATACTGAGCATAAAATCGGGCGATATTTCTCGATTGAATCCCTGATCGAGGGGCTTCTCCACGTCTGCTGTTTTCCACTCGGCTGAAGTAAAATCATATTTTAGTAAACTTTCTTCTTACTATGTTCTTAGTGTGGGATCATCTGAGTGACCTAGTAAATTATACCTACTATATCTTTCAGATGTATATTGTTCATTTATTTCTTATTAATATGTACTTTAATATTATTAAAAGCTATACTTTATCTTGCAGAGTATGCTTGTATATTAGTATATTTGTTTGTTACGGATCATATCTTTCAAGCCTAATTAGACCCACTTCCTCTTACACCACGGAGCTGAAATTTTGCATACTGCTTCAGCTCCGATG
>DWJZ01006402.1:0-13066 GCA_018249125.1 Asbolis capucinus
TTTTTTTTATTAAAACTTTAAAAACATTTACTTTGTATCTTTACCGGCACGCGTGCTACGACTCGTAGACCCAGCGAGTTTGCGCAGTTCCTGAAATTAATTCTTCATTATTCTGGTATCCTAGTACGTTTTTCCTTGGCGCTGAAACCTTCCTGTCGCGAAACTAGGTGAACAATTTCAGGCTTGATTTTCAATGGGAAGAAGGTTTTTATGCGTGTACAAGTTTAATGTTATTGTAAAAATTAAACTAGGTTTTAAAAAGTACTAATTCTTGGTTAAATTATCTTAAAAACAATTTTGATACTCAAAATAAAAATATGTTACAGGAAGGCGGAAAATCCTGAGTCTTTTCATTCCATTTGCTTCCAAAATTAATGCAGCTTAAAAAGATAGTGGTAAATTATATAAACAATCCAATTTTCCCTTACATATTAACAAACAATCCTTATTTTATACATGGTTTTATTCTTCATGTTTCTACTTCAAGCTGTGCGTTGCCCTTAATTCAACGATAACGGAATTTATAAGATTTTTGGAAAAAAGCAGAAACTTTGCTTGAAAATGGCGTTGAAGGTTCTGCGATCAGTTGAGTTGAAACAATTTGTGCAACTAAACCCATAATGAAACTTAAATCAAAAATGTATGTATAATGTATTGCATTGCATTGGGCTGAAAAATGGACAAATAATAGAAAAGTATAAATAAACTAAATTACGTGAAATTACGTAAATCTTACTGAACAACTGGTTGAATTGATTGGAGAGTTAGAACATTTTAAATATTTTTTTCAAATAATTGTAGTGGGTTATTTGTAATAGAGAATTCCTTTAAAACAATACTAATAACTGTAAAGCGCCATCTAGTAACATATTCTGGAACTGTTATATAGCCATATCAACAGTTTAGTACTTTCCCAAAATTCAAATAGATGGCGCTTACTGGCTTATCCTATTAATTTCTTGATAAACTTCAGTTTGATACATTATATTAACCTAGTGTTTTTTATTCTTCATGAAGCAAAAAATTTTACCCATTACGGGTACTACGCGGAACTATGAATCTGGCACAGCTCAAGTTTAAACGGAGGAGAATTGCAGAAAGGGTACTATGTTACAAAAACATACATTGGAAATAACTTTAATTATTAAATAAAAATATTACACACATTTGACACTCACCGACATAAGGTAAATTCAGTACTATCAATGACAAACGATTTCTTCTGATGCGCCGTTAAATAAAAAAAACTAACTTCTACGGTTGAATTTCAACCACAGATAAGTCCCCAATTTTTTTATAAATTTTTAAATATACCGTATACATTAGAAAAAGCGATTTTCGCCCGTCATTTCATGATTGATGACTGAAGAAGAGCTTCATAACGTTATGGTGCCCTGGTCTACGGGAGAAGTTTCCAAGCATGGCTGACTCACCGTGAACATGAGCTGTCAAGATATTATTAAAAGGACTGACTGACTGTTTGTTTAGGTTTTGCTTCGATTTCATATTTATTTTACAAGAAAAGCCAAAAAGCTGATTATTCTGATATAAATACCGGACAAAATATTATAGACCCGTTAAATAATAAACTATAATTAATTTATTAATTACGGTAAAACTTAATTTTTAATATTTTACAATAATTTGAATCCTATTAGACCTAATCGTATAAAGCATTCTATTTTTTAATATTTTAATTACGAATATATCACAAATAATTCACTAAATGACATTTTTAGTAAAAATTTCTAGAACAGCTTAGGAGATTTTATAACATAACTTTTGGGTACGGAATTCCAAAAAGATGATGTGAACTTGCAAAAGATATGCATTATTTTGGAAGAAAGAAAAGAATGGAGGACCTGACCTGATATGAATGTTTTAAAACAATAAGTCATGTACTAGGATGTCATAAATATTACCAGGCCAATCAACAAGTGGAACTAAAGGAACGGCTATGCGAATGAAAGAGAAGGCGCTAAATTTGCGCATGCGTAATTGTGACTCAGGGGTGAGAAAGGGTGTGGGGCTCACAGCTTTTGATGTACTGTAAGGTACAAGGAGAACAGCAGTTTGATCTTGAGAAGATTGCGCATGCGTAAAAAGTTTGCAGAGATAGCCCAATGGTTGGTCTTTCGAACAGTCCTGGGTTCTTTTTTTATTTAGAATAAGTCAATGCTTGACATCGATTCCACCTGATGGAAAGTTCAAACCATAGACCCCTAATTAAAAAAAAATATGTCCGTGTTAGAAGTTGATAATAATTTGTCTACTATTCTATAAGTGTACTAATCTTGTCCAGTGTGATGAACTATGGCGACTAGCGTTTCCCACTACTCGAATCCAGGAGTGGGAAAGTTATGGTAGTCATGCATTAACTTATAAAATTTAAAAGGTAAAAGTACACTCTCAGACTTTAATGTTTCGAGTAAGTTTTTAATACTTTAAACAGCTAAACATTAAACTACATAGATTTTGTATACATTAATTTAATGAGTAGCTACAACCCCAGAAGTAATGTTGGTAGTTTACACTATGCGCAGTAAACACGGTAATCCCGTTCGATTACAATGTAAATATATTCAAGTCCAGAATTAATATGCTATTATTAAGTTAGTGCGCTTTGGTTCGAAAACTTCATCGCCGTTACCAGGTGGGATCATAGTCAAAGGCTGACTTAAGTTAAGAAACTCGTCTAGTTCTTTTTAAAAATATTATACATCATTTCAAAGACTTCTATGGAACCAGTCGCCAAAATTTAAGGGTATAAATGTACTTATATTCTTGTCATACATCGCCTTAATCTTCATCAAACAACTTCATCGAAATTCTTCCTTAATTATGAAATAACTTAGATGTTGTCAAGTTTAAAATGAATATTAATATCCATTTAACATTAATTTGCATTATGTTAAATTACAGGCAATTTAATTTATCCGTGTTATTAAACATTCCTATCAATATTAAAATTGGTTAATAATTAAACTACAACGCTTGTTGGAAACGGTCATAGTTGTTACAGCGTACAATTTGTCTTTTCGCCTCGTCCGTATGGCGTACCGTGAAGGATTGGAATTAGTTGACAACGTCTGTACTCATACGTTATATTATATGTTATATTATATACCACTCAAGTATAATGTAGGTATTTTCAACAAGAATGACTAGGCTTCTAAGTTAATGCACTTTACCATCTACCATACCATTATAATATATAAAAAAGACTAATAAATATTTATAACTGTTTTGCATACAGCCATGTGGAATGCAATGCCAAATACGCAATGGTTGAAGAGTTTAGCAATACGAATTACAATAACATACTAAGCATAAAACAACAACTACATTTTTACATATTTAATAGGTTAATTTTTATTAATTGGTTTGCTAAAAGTAAGCTAGAAGCGGTCTAGCCCGGCAGCTTGTTTCAGTTGTAAAAGACCGAATTTTTTTTACAATAGCGGACGCGGTCGGTTGTAGGATCGGGAACCGCTAGTGGGAACCTTAATGAACCTGCATGCTTTGGAGGGCACGTAGAGCTTGGCCAAGATTGTTAAAGTTAGATAGCAATCGTTCAGCCTAGTCAGAGACTGTCTGTCAACTTTTCTGACTCTTGCGTTGGACTAACCGTTCACCAGGCTGCATTGGGGCTGCATGGTGGAGTATGTTTTAGGCCTAAACACATTCTCAATTAAACAGATTTTTTTCACAATAGATTTTTCATAAACCTTTGAGCGTTGGTCGGGTAAACGCTACAGGAAGGCTTCAGCGCCAAGGAAAAATGTACTAGGTTAGCAGAAAATCAAAGCGGCCGTTTCAGGAGTTCCACAAACTTGTCGATCCGTGACTACGGGTAAAACAGGAATAAGACTAAGTACTTTGGACGATAAAGGACTTTATAGAATTGATTTCTTGCTCTTATAATTTATAATAATTCGCTGTATTTTATGCAAATAAAAAAAATGAATACATACTTAGTTTAAGGTTTACTTGGTTAATATGTTAGTAAATAAGATATAAAATAGTTACAAAAAGTTTAAATAAGAAGGTTAATAACAGTGCTGCTTTAATGTCAACTAATTGGCATGTCAACACACGATTTACAAATCAGCCCGACAGATGGCGCTGTAGTCGGTATCTAGGTTACATGTCTACGAGTATTCTGCCTCTAAATGGCGAATTTTGGTTTTGAAATATTAGCAAGTTCAGGGGAGGTTTAAGAGGTAGAAAAAAATTTAAGATAATTGTCTATCGGTACGAACCCTGCCGGGTCAACTAGAATATGTATAAATTGCATAGTCTGTTTACTGAAAACTGAAGCGGCTATTTATATTGTTGGCAATATTTTGAGATAAGAGATTCAAGGTAGGACCATTTGATTGACACTTCTAATAGAATATAGAAATATTATAGATTAAATAACAGATATAATTAATAAAGTTATGTGCTAAAGTTTATGATTTCCTAATAATGTATACCTATAGTTTATGAAACATCTTCCAACTTTGATGGAAAACGAGGTGTCCCGCCCATAAATGCTAGTACGCATGCGTTATTTCACCTTCTCTTTCCATAGGGTCGCACTCTTCATTTTTCCCCACGTAGCTAATAATGCTACCCTAGTACAATTTCTATAATTTCGTAGCATCCCTCCAATTGTCGCTACGATCGTGTTTTCTCGGGCAACAAAGGTTTATTAAAAATATTTAAAAAAAACCACCTTCATTTAAATAGCCCTAATAGGCAAAACATACATAATTCCTTAACTGTAGCCAACCGTTGAGGAGTTCTCTTGTCTGGAGCCATTTTTGAGCATAGCAGCAGATCATACTTATAAAAATATGTATATTGTCATCGGAACTGAAGCAGTATGCAAAATTTCACCTTATAGTGCAGGGCCATGTGGGTCTAATTAAACTTGCAAAATAACTATAATTACTAATAAACAAACATATACTGCAAGTTATAAGAGCTTGTAAAATTTTGTCACCTTCAAAAGGCGCCCTCTGTTTCTTAACTAGGTTCATTACTTAGGATTGTCGAAGTTACTCGTTATAACGCTTTATTAAATAAAATTTTATAAATAAACCCTTATAACTTCAAAATTTATTTGCATGTTGCCGTTAGTTGACTACATTAACGAAGTGCTTACAATGTACGTGTTGCATGGCCATAATTAACACGTTAAACCACGTGTTAAAACAACAATTATAATGTCATTTTGAAGATTATGCATATTTTAAGCGAAGATAGAAGTGTTGAAGCTTGTCGGTTTGAAAATGCTTGTATCTGTTAAGCAACAGAGGGCGCGTTTGTTTGGAGAATGGGTGACCTCTTGTGACAAAATTTCTTGAGCGCTTCTGTACTTCAGAGGGCACTAAAGCTGTCGTTCTAGGTGGTTATTATAAGGTAGCAATTGTTCAGCTATATCACCTTCGAGTGGCATAAAGACATTCTCATTTGGGTTAGCTACTACTAACTACATACATTTGGATGGAGTATTTAATCTACTTTTCGTTACGTATTTTGTACATCTTTCGTTGTTATTAGCTAATTGAGATGTACACATCTCAATTTTCCAATTTTCGATCATTTATGTAATTATATATTTATCAAATTAGAAGATAATATTTTTAACGTAAGTTAATTAATTGTGTAAAGTTTAATAAAGTATTAAAGTTAATGTAATTAAATCAAATAACCTGAAATATGTATATGTTTGTAGATTAATATTGTCGCGGATTCTAAACATTTTTAATGCAAACGGGTACTCACAGTCTCTTTATTACGAGTATTATACGGATATTTCGACCAAGTTGCATGGGTCATGTTTACGGCAAAATATACTTGAATTGTTAAACTACTTTAATTCTGGTAAGCTCACAAAAAGAATAATTCATTAGTATTTAAGATAACACAAAATTACATGTAATTTAATGTATATGTATGTGCACATATATAAAATAATACCTTAATATTTTTCTTCACCACACAAACTTAAAATGTGAAAAATTAATAAACATAAATTCCTTAAAAGTGGTATAAATTTTTGTTTAAATTAATTAATGGTTTACTTTTATTACTTAATACTTACTTCTATCTTTATCTTACGTTTCATGGTCGCCTAGTACCTGTTCCGTTCACCCTCTACGACCCTCCTCAATCGTGTAGATGGGGCTTTTCTCGTAGCTTCCCTCCTAACTTACAGGCTACGACGCTTTCTAGCCACGTAGCTCCCTAGCCGCGTAGCTTCCTAACCGCGTAGCTCGCTAGCGGCTTAGCTGTCTACGAACATATAATTTAAACTATGTAGGAAACGTTAAAATCGGTAAAAAATATTTTATGATTATTTTACCTTTTCATGTTGGAATGCATAAATTAACATGACGTCGGTCACATTTTTTTTTGTGTCGCCTACGGAAGTTAAACAGGGCATAATAGAACTAAACAAGTGACAACAAAAAATGTATGTATAGTGATAAACTTCATTTCAGTACTAACTTTTAGTTTATACTATACTATACATACTAGCATATAGCTACGAGTGCTACGCTGGCTACGAAATCGAATCCTAGCCGGCGTAGTTTCGTAGCGTCTGGGATTTGTTTTTTTTTACTTTGAACTCTTTACGAAGAAGAGACAATATGCAACAGATATTTTTTATGACCTAATTAGGCAAGTTGCAGACAGTTCAACTGATACTGAATTAATCAATATCCATAGAGATTAACAAAACCAGGCTGGGGTGCCACGAACGATTTGTCAGTCAAAAAGAGGGCTATTATGGATCTGCTTCTTGTATTGTATCATTAAGGTAATTTTAATTTGATTAAAATTTCTTCAAAATAACGTTATGAATTTAAGATATTGAAAAGCTACACGTAAACTTAGTTTTGTGAAATAATATTGTACCTACCTTGTTCATTCAGATAGATTTGATCACAGAAACTCTTTTTAATGCGCCAAAGATGTAATGTAATTATTATTTTAGCAATAAGATGTTATAAGTGAATTACAAGTCACTTCATAAATAATTATAAATTCACTATTTAATTATCAGTTTATTTCAAATGGTGCGATTCATTCGTTTTAATAAAATGTTTCTTAAATTATCATAGATGTCGTTGTCTCTGACAGAGAGAACGTTCACTTTGATTTTTATAATAAGGTATACCAACAGATTGTTCTAAGCCATAGTTTACAGATGTTATTGTCTTATAATTAATAAAGTTATTAATTAGCATTAAATTCTATTTTTGATGTACGCGATAATATTTATCATGATATTTGCGCCTATAATTAAAGCAGCACTTTTATTGTATTTTATACATGTGTAATGAACAGTGCATACTTTGTTGGTGCAATTTGAAATAAATAAATTAATACAAAGCAGGAGATATAACATGTATATTTCAAGAAATCAAAACAATTGAAAATCATTTCAGTTACAAAAGTTCTACTTTTTCGTCTTTTCTTTCATGTATTTTTATTGTTGTCTCTTTCAGCTCGTTCTCGCGCATGCGGCTTACGACAACGCCGTTACACAAACTGTTCCTCATTTATAATTTCCTGGTACGCTAGATACAATTTCATAACGTCATGGACGACTTATAACGTCATCGTCAAATACAGTGCATTGCAAAGTAAATTTATTTCATTCTGAGAAAAGGCCTTTTAAGAACATTATGTAAGATTTAAGATCTTATATTGGTTGATATAAGTATTCACTAAAGATTATTTGATATAAGTATCAACTAGAGATTTTTTGATATAAGTATCAATCAAATTATCATGCCAATTTATAGACGTAACTTATCATTTTAACGTATTATCAAATTACTAAGTAAGAGACCCGGTCAGCAGTTGAAATTAAACCGTAATGCAATTTAAAACTAAATTGTCATTGACAGTACTGAAATTGCTAAATGTCAGTATGTATCAAAAGCGTGGTATTGTGCGTATGTTTTTATTTTGTGAAATCTATCCTATGTGGTTAACATCCCGACTGTTCGAACAACGCGGTTTTCCTTGTGGTTTATTATACGTACTACGGATTGGAATAACTTCCCTGCGTCGGTGTTACGCCCACGTATGAAGTTGGAGTCTTCAAAAGAAGATTGAATCGGCATTTACGAAGTTAATGCACCCAACACCTTAGACATCATCGCCACTTTCCATCAAGTGGGACCGATGTCAAGCATTAACTTATTTTTAATTTTTTTTTATTGTTATACAATATCTAAAGTTAAACTTTCTGCTCTCCTTTCCGTGTAAACTCCTTTTCCGTTTAACTGTATTAATGTCATACTGTATTAATGTCTGTACTCCCTATTTTTTATAGAAAGGGATTCTTCATATATTAGTATTCTTATGAGTAATACTTGGTGCAAATTCAATCTGGAACTTTTATCATACACACTTGTGAAGTTCGACATTTGGCTCCTAATATTAGAGTAGCGTGGCGAAGTGCTCTAGGCTCTCTCGTGTGGCCACTAGGCTGTCTCGTGGGCCATAATTCGGTTAAACCCAAATTACCTAAGGTTATTCGAGTAGTAAGCAAAACTCTTTTTAAGTCCTCTAGTTATTCAAGGCAATGTTTATAAGTAAGAAATACGATATATTATAATATTTGAATAAACCCTATAAACAAGGGATGCATAATACGTATATGTTACATATTTATATGAACTTGAGGTTTATTTATAAATACCAGATACCTCTTTTAAAAATATACGAACGATACGACTATCGTTCGTCTCACTGCGCATGTGCACTCGTTTCCTTTCTCTGTTTCTCTACCGGTTTGGTTCCTTGGGCAGTTTATCTCTCTCTGTCTGATAAAGCTGAAATAATATCCCCTCGCATTATGATATCCTAGTAATTCCGCTGAAGTTTCATAACATTGATGACTCTTCACCGTTGGCGCTTTTGCTCTGTCCAAGTTAATGTCCGAACTGGTCAAAGTCACCGTCTGAATAATACAGCATAGTTTTTAACACTACAATATATATCTATGTATGTACATACATATCAGTGAAGGTACAGACAATAAATAAATTGTCATTAAAAAAATTCGCAAATGACTTGACTTGTGGACAAATTCTCAAACATCAGTCAGTATCATGATGTAGGTATGTGTAATGTATGTAATAATTATTGTGTAATATATTTTTATACGCTTGGCAGTTCTGTCAATGACAATTTATTTTTAAACTGAATTGTGGTTGAATTTCAACTACAGCCAGGACCTCTAGTCTATGCATTAGTTCTATTTTCGAAATCAAAAGAAGGTAAGAATAAAAAAAAATAGGCGTAATATATACATACATATCTCAGCGACATCTAGTTGAACGAAAATGAATACAATACGCGAGGGGTGAGTTTCTCAACCAACGGTTTCGCTTACAGCGTCCTCCGACAGATGGCAGTATTCCTAATATTAAGTTATTACTTATCATAATAGCAGATACAATAATTAATTACCGAGTTTTAACTATATTATCAGGTATACCCAGCTTTCGAATCAAGTGTTAAGGATTGTGACTGAATTCACTAACTACATAATTGACTTACAGTAACATACATACATACATAGATGGCTCTGTAACATACTATCGTTTCAATATTTCCTGAACTATTACGAAATCACATTTTTTTAACGAAACCTTGAACTTAAAATGGCATGTCGGAAAATGCTGAACATATAATTATATCGTATAAATTTTTTTAAATATTTCTTTTTACGAACCATTAAATATTTCCTTCTGATAAATATGTTAAGTAGTTATTTAATTTTGACGGAGTAATACATGACAAATTCAAGAGGTACATAACAAAACGTTCCATCGTTTATGATTCCCTAGTAAAGATATTACAATTTCCTAACAATTGGAGCCAAGTGGCGGTATTTTTACAATTATGGTGGCGGATAAGGGAACTTACTTGCAAAGAGATTTTTTTATTCAGGGATAAATAAATATTTGTAATATCATATTTTATAGTAATGTAATAATTGGTGGAATAGTTCAGAAGCTTAGTACAAACTCTTGATGTTTTTAATTAGCTAAAAAAACTTGCTAAAAGGTAGTTTTATACTCCCAGCGCTCAAGTATAACTTAATTTAATTTTCAACAACGTTTCCATCGCATAGATAAATCTTTTTGAAAATCAAGAATAATTTAAAATAACAGCATTAAACAATTTCAAAATAAATCATCTTATTTAAAAAGTAATAAGCACATTCATTATACATATTTTGATTATGTTTGTCGGCTCATAATTTGTCCATAGATTTGTTGTAGTTTGTGTGTATATAGGAAGGTTACGACTGCTACGAAACGGCTACACAGAATTTCACTAGAACGACGCGAGGTCGCTTTTGGCTTAACTTTTTACGCATGCGCCAAAATCACCGCACTCTTTCGTTCACATAATTTCACAAGCATGGTGTTTCACTCACATTCCTTATGATATCCTTCTATTGCTGCCACCTTGGTATCTGAAACGTAGTTGCATAACATTCTCTGTCCCTTACGGAGAGCCACTGTCGTTGTCTTAATGTTTTATGATGGCGCTAGCAGTGCTAAATAATCTAATGCGTTCAACATATGTTTTTGTATATAGTGATTTATGAACGTACACTAAAATAGGTGTCATAGAAGAATTATCAAAATTTTCAACCAGAAAAGACAAAATTTCCCAGCTCTTTTTTGGCGTTCAATACTTAGACAAAGTATCCAATTTTACATTCCCAAATCAGCTACATTATATTCATAAGATCCAGTAGTCCGTCTCTCTGTCCATGTTACTGAGTTCTTACCTCTTACATTGAACTAGAAAACGCTCAGAGCGGCATCTTACGTCGGCTCAGCGTGATCAACCAAATTAATCCAGTGGCGCCGTCGCATCGGTCCCAGTTGTTTTAGTTTTGTTAAGAAATTAATGCTTGGCTACAATCCCACCTGTTGATAAGTAGCGATGTAGTCTTAGATGGTAACTTAAAATAACTTATAAGATAGTAACGGTTGTATAAGAGCGGAAACATACACAAAGGCAACTTATATGTATGTATATTAAAGAAGACTTATGGTTATTGGAAGTGTTCGGATGGCAAAAAACGTCAATAACTAAAACCTTCCAACAATTCGCACTGGAACAGCGTGGCCGCCTCAGTCGCAAGGAGAGACTCGTGCTCAATAGCGGGTTAAAGAAAAAGTCAGAGCAAACTTAATGTATATGTTTAATAATCAATGTTTTTGAGTTTGTTTTGACCTTTATAGACTTTGAAATAGTATTAGATAGAGCACTGATGTCTTCAGAATACTCTGGAATAGGTTTTAGTTCCAAAATCAAATTGAACTCTTCAACGGTTCGATATTCACCGAGCCAATTGCGCCACGGCGAAGCATGCTGTATATAAAAATTTATTTTTGTGAGTTTTTCTGTTTGTGTCTTTGTTTGCTTGTTCTTTATAGACTCCGAATTGGTAGGAAATAGAGCACTGATGTCTTTAGCAACTTTGTTCAGAATTCTATGGGATTGGTTTTAGTATCAAAATTATATCGATCAGAAAAATAGTTCTTAAACTAACTTAACTCTTAAGTTAATGCGTATCAACGTACGCAGAGTGTTGCTAGTATTTTTCATAAAATGTGTAGTTAACACAGAATGTTCATTTTATCCGATAGCAACCAATAATACAACATTTTGTGTGTCGTTTCGGCTCACATTTGGCCAATTTGAATGGCTAATTAAGTTAATATTTTTTTGTATTTTTCGGATATTAGACGGATATGCATTAAAGCCTGTAATACATACATATATATACTGTAATACATATATATTATAGCCTGTAATACAAGTACTTAACAAATGGATTTGGTGTGGTTTCTAGTACATCGCTAATTATGAAAAGAAAGAGAAGAAACTTTTCAAGCTTCTAAACTGTACCTACCTAAAAATACCCCTAACAAACCTACTTTAAAATAGGCGGGCGTTCGATAGTTACCATGGAAACATAAAGACTGGGTAAATAGGCGCATGCTCTCTATTGTTCTAATTTATTACGCAAGCGCAACTTTCGTCTCTTTTACTCTCATCGTTGGTCTAGCATCTATTTCATGCATCTTTGAGCATCTACGCATTCATCACACCCTGGTACTTGAACTTTTAATTCGCAACATCGATAACTCCGGGCAAGGTGGCGCCTGTACGCAGTGACAGCCTATATGGGTGACGACATAAAATTATAAATAAGTAGTTTAAAAAAAACCTTTAAAAATGTATGTATACAAATAAGTTTTAAGTTTTGCATTATTTCGGGGTATTAGTTTTTGAGAAATATTCTACACCTACATACATATGTACATATATTTCTTTGTAAAAATATTCCCAAGACAACAAACAGTTTGTTTTTTAAATGCTTGCTTGCACAGTTGCACTGGATTTCTTTCAAATAGCGTGGACATCACGTTCTTTATGTAGACATAAAAGACAAAAATTGAAGTACAAATATTATATATATATATATATATATACATACATAGATACATATACATATATATCACTTTGCTAGGGTCACTATCAAACATTGCATTGAAACTACTGAACGCTACCGTCAAAATATCGGCTGAAAAACATAATTATATCGTGAGTACCCGTAGCACAGCCTAACGATACATACTAGTGATATAGACTACGATGGGTCGAGATACATACTAATTTTATAAACGAAATACTGTGTCTGTTTGTCCGCCTTTCACGTCGATACAGAGCTACGGATTCACGTGTATTTTTAATTGGAGATAGTATACGGTCTGGAGAATGACATTGGCAACTTTTTGTCCCTTTCTGACCCCCTAACACCCCTAAACAAGGGGGTGAAAAATTTATGAAGCTTTCCGTCGTTTTAAGGCAAAACTAAACATTGGTATGCAGACTCTTTGATATTAACGAAAAACTTTCTTTTTTGGAAATCCCCTAAAAGTAAATGCTTACTTATTTCCTTCAGTTTTCAAATTAGAAAGTGGAAAGTGGGCATAAAGATTCATTGTATCGAGCGAAAACT
>DWJZ01006403.1:0-13065 GCA_018249125.1 Asbolis capucinus
AATTATAGTTGTCTCTTGAGGCTACACTTCATGATTCACAGTAAACGATAATGACGTTTAACATCAATATATAAAATATAAACAAATAAGGTTAATCAAAATATTTAAAAATTCAAACATTAATACAAAGAAAAACACAAAATTATATAACTGTACTGTTAATCGTAGAGGAGTTCCCTTGTCTAGAGCCAATCCTGAACGTAGTATCAGGCCATGCTTGTCATAAAAATGCATTGTCATCAGGATGAAAGGCTTATGCAAAATCTCAGCTCGGTAGTGTAGGAAGAAGTGGGTCTAATTAAACTTGCAAGATTTGACCCGTAACAATCATATATACAAATATACAGACTGCAAGTTAAATAAAAGGTTGTAAAAATACTGTTTATTGTGAACAATAATGTATACATATGTATATTGACGCCCACTATAAAACTGTAGTACATCACTTTTCTCAATTCTCAATAATTTCCGCAGCGTACGGGATTAAGGACTTTTTAAATATTTTCTTCACGCGTTGGGTTACATTATAGAAGTGTCCATTCGGACCCCTAACGTTTTCTAGAATATTCCATCGCTTACGTTGATCAGAGTTAGTGTAGTAGAATTCTAATGGTACAATATTATTTCAAATCGGCCCAGTACTTTCGAAGCCAAATCTTCTCAATCCTAAAATCTAATCTTTCCTTTGTATAAAACTAAAATAGACTAAAATTCATTGTAATAGTTTTCTAACAAATCCCATCCTACTAATATTAAAATTTGAAATTTGAATGGATGGATGGATTACTCCTTTACGCAAAAACGACTGAACTACTACTAGACTACTTTTTATCAACATGCCACACGGGCGGAGCTGCGGGCAGACTCTAGTGTCTTCCATATACCGACAGCGTTCAACTACAGTTTTGTTATATTAAATAAATAAATATCTCAGGACAACTCACACATGGCCATCTGATCCGAAACTAAGCGTCAGCGTCATACAGATATTTTTTACACACAGAACAAACATTCCTGTTCATCACAGAAAAGTTTGACCTGGTTGTGAATCGAACTCGTGACCAGTGTGTAAGGTTCACTAACCAGTCGGCCAATGAAATATTCAATTGATAAGCTACAAAACCAATTTAATTTATATTTTGACCTTCCGAAAACACCAGCAGGATATGTTACAAAAATTCAGCATATTGAAACTAACCACGGGTCAAGTCATTTACATTTTATTCCAAATTGGGTTGCCCTTAGGATAAAACTTCATACGGAAATTTACATCGAAAGTTTCCTTCTGTTATGAAATAAGTTTTAGGTGTTAGAAAATAATGTTTTAGTTATAAACGTAGTATTAACGTAAAATGGAATCGTGATAGGCTAACGGTTTGAACGTAGGTCTCGAACGTCCTGGCTTCAAATCTGGCACGTTTAATTTTCAAAAGTTATGTATATTTTAGAAGTTAATTATTACTTGCTTCGGTGAATGAAAATATTTTGAGAAAACCTGCAATCTGAAGAGTTCTTGAAGATGCGTGAAACCGCACTTGGCCAGCGTGGTGGACTATGGCCTAGTCTCCTCATATAATGAGTGGAGACTCGAGCCCAGTAGTGGGAATTATGGGTTATGATGATGTGTGGACCTCTGCAGTGGGATTCCCAGTCCCTAGTCATGGATAACATACATATAGACATATGTATATGAACCGAGAATAAACATCTATAACATACACGGTAACTGCGAGATGAAATCAGATTCAATGCTAGGATTTTGTCCTTAATGCGAAATCTATATATGCCAATAAATACATATACTTGGAATGTATATTTGTAATTTTAATATAACCATTTTTTACATAAGTATGTATACACGGTACAAATACGTAACGTATTTTAATTTTTGTCAGGCAGATCGGTCTAGTGGTTAGTGAACCTGACTGCTACACCAAAGGTCGTGGGTTCGATTCCCACCCAGGTCAAACTTTTCTGTGATGAACAGAAATCTTTGTTCTGTGTATTTGTAAATATTTATATAAGTATGTTTTTAAAAATATATATGTACATATGTATGTTTATCAGTTGTCTGATCACTATAGTACAATCTAACGCTTAGTTTGGGCTCAGACGGCCGCGTGTGAGAGTTGTCCAAAGATATTTATTTATTTTACTTGTTACAAATATACAAATGTTTCCTATTACGTGTAACATTAATAATTGTCCCAGTAAATAGAAAGTTCTACGACGTATGTATTTGCGACAAACATTGTCATATATTGTCACACATACATTCCTTAAAACAGTAGTTACACAATGCTGTTATCAGAGTGACTTATTAAGATAATTAAAACACATTGTTCAGAACAATATACAAACGTAAGCCGTATCGGAAGAAAACAGGTTATCTATAACAGGCATAGACTATTGCAAATATATCTGAAAGTTAGTTTCTTACCTAGTTTGTTTACATAATCTATAACTATAGTATTTATAGCAATTTTTGTTTTGAAATTTTGTTACAGTTACAAATTTTGTTACAGGTTTGAATGAAACCTGTAAGTCCTGGCTTCAAGTATTACACTTCTAATTTTCAAAGTTAAAGGCGTATCAGTTGATTTTCACTTGAAAACCTGCACTACTGAGACTTCCCCATAAATTTCTCGTAGGTGTGTGACGTCTATCAATGGGCACGTGGCCAGCGTCGTGGTCTGCATCCTCACATTGTAACAGGAGACCCCCAGTAGTGGGAATTATGGGTTGCAATGATGAATTTATGAGTTAGCTTCAGCTCATTGTTGGCCCACTATTGAGTACGGGTCTCTCTTTATGCTGAGGTCTGGACTCCACCACGGTCCATGCGGATTGATGTAGAAGTTAGTGGCCAACCCGAGAGTTGAAATGTCGCCTAGTAGTTTGCCTTCGCGTAGTAGTACCGCGAAGGATTGGAATAAGTTGAACGTTTCGGTGTTCCCGTTCGATAACAATGTAAATGTCTTCAAGTATAGAATGAATAAGCTTCTACTAAGTTAGTGCGCTTTACCATCGAGGACTTCATTGCCACTTACCATCAGTCGGAATTGTAGTCAAGCGCTATGGTAAAAAAATATGGCGACAAGTCTTTGTAGATAGTAGAAGACTAAAATAATTGTGTTTTTATATAACTTCTTTATTGTATAATTGTTTTATTAGAATAATATTATTTGTTTCGTTTATATTATTGTTTTAACACCGAGATTATTTATTAAATACTGTCATAAAAAGTTGAAAAATGAATGACTATCTTATCGTAATGTCAACTGCAGTAATATGTAATGTGAGTCTTGTGATAACAGCCTTAATTCAAGATTATATTTTAAATTAGAATCTGCCTTCGTTTCGGAAATAACCAGAAAAAAGTAGTTACTGTGACATAACAAAATAATTTAATCTAAATTAGACTAGTGGCTTCGGACGTCACATATTAAATTCAAACTGTTATCCCTTGGGATGATATCCTGCTTATATAACCAAGCTTCTTGTCAAACTCAAACATGTACAATTTCATCAAATTGATCCAGTCGTTTCTGAGTTACCATACTTTACCTGTTGTCCTGCGGGAACTAAGTCAGTTTCCAGGATAAAAACTATCCCATAACCTTTATCGGGAATCAAACTACGATCACTTCAAGTTTTATCTAAATCTGTCCAGTGCTTTTCACGCGAAACTCGAACGGACAGACAGACAATAGATAAAAAAAAATGTTTATTCTCTATATCGATAAAAACGCCTACGTATATTAAAATTTTCAAAAAATATTCAATGTGCAAAATTGACCCTGTTCCAGTTTTATTATTAGTATCGACGTATGTATGTACATATATATTATCGACTGGCCTCTAGTGGTTAGCGAACCTGACTGCTAGGTTGAACGTCGTGGTTTCGATCGCCACCCAGGACAAACTCTTTTGTGATGAATGTTTGTTTTCTGTCTGGGTGTTATAAAAATATCTATAAATAAATATATATATTTAAAAGTATACTTTACCAGTTGTCTGATCACCATAGTACAAGCTATCGCTCAGTTTCGGGTCAGATGACCGTGTGTGAGTTGTCCAAAGATTTTTTTTATTTTATTTTTTTACTAGCTGTTCCATTGACATTTTTTATTGACAGTTTTTAATTGACATTGTTTCAGAATTTCTTTTGTTATATTCAAATTACAACTATGGGTAAATAAAGTCATTGAATATTTTTTTATTTTGCTGAAATTTCGATATATCTTAACTTATAGGTATATCTTTCTTAACTTAACCTATAGGTATAGTTTGTTGTTTTTTTAAATAATACGCAATGATGAGTTATTTGAATTTAATTAGATTACTTCACACATTTCGGACATTACAACAAAGGGAAGGAGCAATGTGGTAGCAGACACAAGTTTTTTTTTTAATTTATGTATCTACAACATAGTTTTTCTTAGCTCCTAGGTTTCGGAGCCCACCAACGAAAGATTTGTTGAAATCTGTTTAGTGTGTTGAGTTTTAATGAAACTTACGGATGACGATTTATTTTTATTTTACTCTGAGTATGTCAGATTCGAATGTGATGGTTTGGACGTTGGTCCCTCGAGCAAGAGGTCCTGGGTTCATATACTGCGGCGCGCACCTCAATTTCTAATGTTACGTGCGTATCAGAAGTTGATTCATTACTTCAAGGAAAATACCGTGAGGAAGTACTCCTAAAATTTTCCTCATGATGTTTTCCTTCTCTGAAACTAACGGCAATTAATTTGTAGTAAGATTTTTTTTTTAATATTCGAACCTAGGCCCTCTACAGGCAGACTTATTAATCAAACCAACGGACAACTGTCGCTCGACCCAAATAACTATATAACAACATCACGATAAAATTATCCAAACAAATATTACTTTATCTGTTTAAATAAAAATTCTAGTGATATATTTTTTATGATACTATGTTTTGCGTCTGTACGTCTTCAAGGTTTTATTTTATTTACTTTGTTATAACAATTTTCACAAGTGATCTTATGTACATTAAATAACATGGAATGCCGTTAGCAAATGTTGCAGGTGTAACCAAGGTTTTCTTTATTACGCTGAGGTTACGATAATCTGTTAGAAATAATAATGACAGAGTTATAAATGATATTGACAGGCCGGTCGGTCTAGTGGGTTAGTGAACCTGCTACATGAGGTATGTCGACCATGGAAGGCCACTGTAACGAATAAATTGTTTTCCTTAGTTCATTTACTAGATAAATGAAAGAAACAAATTGTTAATTAACACTTTGTTTTATTGAGTACCATATAAATTATATTTTTTTATATTACACGTACTGAATATTTACTAAACTTAACATGAAATAACATACAATGCCAATATTATAAAACAGTCGCAACTTAAAACTAAGAGTTACAATAAATAAAATAACTTTTTTTTAAACACTACATAAAATTTCATTGACACAAAACGTTAAATGTTAATGATTCATAATATCTGCCAATCTAATATATATAATAGTATAATGTCTGCCAACCTTCTCATTCAGAGAAGAGACCCGAGCTAAACATCATACATCGAAGAACACGACGTACAGCAGGTATTCATCCTTTTGTCGTGAACATCCCGCGGGTCCGAACGACGCGGTTTTCTTCGTCTTTTATTATTCGTACCGCAAGGGAATGGAATAACTTGCCCGCGATGGTGTTCCCACCTAAGTATGATGTAGGAGTCTTCAAGAGAAGAGTGAATAGGCATTTACTAAGTTAGTGAGTTCAACCTCTTAGACATAATCACCACTTTTCATTAGGTGGGATCGATGTCAAGCATTAACTTATATTATATAAAAAAAAATGTGAGCCGTGGTGAGTTGAGATGGTGGATTGATAATAATTATTGAAGTAGCTCTAATAGAATCAGCGATAGCCAGGTGGCCGGGTGGTCTTGACGTGCACCCTGTAATTTCCAAAGTTGATTGTCACTTACGGTAAAGGAAAACATCTCATAAAGTTCTCGAAAGTGTGGAAGTCCATCAATCCGCGTTTGGCCAGCATTTTACGTTATTTGTTTTTGACGGGCTGCTATGAGAGACGATGTTTAACGCAGTAAAACGTCCTATATTTTGAGTCTACTACAGTTTCAGGAAGTTGGCATTTTAAAGAAGAAATGCAAAACGATTAATAAAAGGATTGACGGAACAAATTTATTTTTACAGGGGCCAAAATTGGACGAGCCAAGTTCGAAGGAAATCTATGAAGAAGTTCTTAAACAGCTGCAGAGTCTGGGTAATAGAGGGAAGAAGGTCTTAGTCAGGCTACATGAAAGCATGGGAGTAAATTATAATGATCAAGTAAGTGTTTCAACTTCTTACAGCTGTACTGAAACTCGTTAGAATGTGTTAAAGTTGCTACCTTGGGGCGTGATGGTCGAATAAGCCTTCTTTACAGGACGAACAAAAACCAAAATTTTAAAACATTTTTGTCAATATTTTTTTCATTCTTGGTTCATTTAAAATCGATTATTTTGTATGTTCTTTGCAATGGAAAACCTTATGTTATTGTCAGTGTCTTTGTTTAGGAGTTAGCATGGATTAACGACCAATTTTTTTTGAAAAATGGTTCGTACACCCCTAATTATATGAGTTGTTACATTTAATTAAGTCGTAACTAGATGTAACTCGTTAGAGGGTGAAGTCATGTAGGCCGTACATACAATTTTTTGTGAATTTGAAAGCGTCACACAGACCAATCAATAAAGCGAAATATTCTGAATAAGTCTGCATTCATAATTCATTTTCGTTGAAATGGTTTATACGATCTTTCTACCCTAAGGTACCGATGTGTTATTTATTGATTGAAACACGTGTTTTTTTAATATTATTTTATTTGTTTCAATTTACGGTTTAACTTATAAACATAAAGGTTGGATTTTGTATTATTTCAAGGACATATATATATATATATGTATATAGTATTATTAGGGAACTTCGACAACGTGTTATAAAGTTCAAATGATATCTTTAAAGGATTATAGTCAATTTCTCCAAATAAGTTTATCCTGGTCTTTTTATATTAAATTCAGAACATTCTCTTAGGATTTCTTCAGTCGGTTTAATTGAGTCAGTACCAAGTCAGACTACCAATCAGCACATGGCTAATATGGTGGACCTGTGCCCCTCAACGTGAGTGTGGAGCCGAGCCCAGGAGTTCATTTATGGATTATAGAATGTGTAATGTAGTAACAGATTAAAAAGCCGTGGTTACAGTTCAACTGCAACTGGGTTAAAATATTTGCGAACAATATAGGAACTCGCAGGATCCATTATAGTTTTCCATAAGGAGTTTTTACATCATCACTTCTTCGAAGTCGTAATATAGCAATATGCACAGTATATAATAGTGTAGCAATTAACTATAAAGTTGTGTGTAACTATAAATTTAAAATGTTTAATTAGCAGAACCTATCAAACATGGCAAACAATAACACAAAATTAGATCTTAGCTCTTTCGTTTTTGCCAAACAATTCGTTGAACATATTAATATTCAGTTACAGCTCCTGAATAATACTGATAAGGGATTGGGTTCAGAAGAAGATCTAGACAGACTGCGAAAGGTTTTGGTTGAAGCCATAGATGAAGAGAAAACCAGACCAGAAAGACAACGTAAGTAGAGTAACTACACAGTTGTATTCGCAACAGTAAACAATTATTTATTTATTGCACCAACAACGAATACATTAATTTATACTTAATCACATAATCTTAGTTACAGGATAAATGTTGCCTCAATTACAGATACATTTGACATGCAGTGAATGTTATTAACAATTTTCTTTTAATGTATAAATCACAAATTAACCGAAATCGAATCAAATTACAAATCGATTATGTGAATTACGATAATTTCATGTACATATATAATTAATAACACCATTATAAGTTAATTTAGAAAGAATTTATAAGTATAAGAATTGAATATAAGTAGAATAAATAACATGTCAAATAACATAATAATAATGCCGTTTAATTATGTCATAGTTGATTGACACAATGATGCTTTAAGTTTAAGGATAAGGAATCTGAAAAAATATCAAGTGTTCTCCTCTTTCTACATTTATTTGGACTTCACGAACTAACTCCGGAGGTATGCAAAGTTTGTGCAGTAGAATACTTATAGCTGGATTAATTAATTTAAAGCAATTTGGTAGATTAACATGGTATGTCTAATAAGAATTTGAATAAAAATATACGTAGCTCTGTATAACCTGTAAACTCAACGTCGGAGCGAGAATTATAAAAACAAACACATACCTTTCTCTAGAATTAACTGCAGCCAACAATAATGACGTATATCTAATAATAATATCATCATCTGTATCCCCCCGCACGCCTTCCAAATAACCGGGTCCACTAACATCTATGACGCGTGAAAGTCGTTGATGAGATATATAACCATAATATATTTATTTTGAGTAACAAGGACTCATATACATATGTTAGTATTACAATTACGTATTCCCTATCATCATACCCATGACCCAAAAACAAAAATATGTATTTAGAATACCTACAATTAAACATACACAATATATATACAATAAAACATAAATGTATGCTTATTACCACATACAGAAAAACGACGAGATGCTAGAGAAGAAGCAAGAAGTAAAAGAGATCTAATGTTGGGCCAAATCGAATTACAAAAGGAGTTGAACGAAGATGATGAGGCGAGAGACTTTGCTGCTGAAGAAGTAAGTTTTATATTATAATATACAATAAAAGAACTGACTGAATTAAAATTGCTTTATGTTATATGAGATATTAAGATATATGCAATTGCCAAATTATTGGTTTTATATCTTTCTTACCAGGGTAGAGGACTAGAATAAACTAAACAGGGCACGATTATGTGGAAAATCTTACGACGATTCTGCCACGGAAGAGATTCCAGTTTTTAAGGGAAATGTGGATTCTCAGTAACTATTATTTTTATAAAATTTCAGGGTTTGGATCCAGATGGCTATGCAGAACATCATGACCAGGTGAACGAAACTGATGCTTTCGACATGTCGAATTCTGAGTTTTGGTCATCGTTTTCCAGTTCAGAAGAGGCTCTTTTGGAGTGTGATGGCCTGATTCTCAATCTGCCTCTCACACCTCATAGCTCTTGTGCTAGTAATGCCTCAGATGAAGACACCAAGAAAGCTTCGAGGGCTAATGCACTTACTTATAGGTTCGTACATTTTATGTGCTAGTTATATGCCAATGAAATTATTAAAAACAAGCATAAAAATGATGTTACTTTCAATGCGCTTGTATTGAGATAGGAAAGTTTGCTCAGAAATAATTTGACTGAATATAAATATGTAATTAAAATTGTAAAACGTTGTATTCAAAATCAATTGAAATACCTTATTCAAATTAAAATTATTTATTTGCCGAATTTAGGTACATGGGCGTCAAAATTACATTAAATAGTTTCAGCCAAATCCTGCCTACTGTTGTGTAAATATTAGTTATGTCAAAATAGAAAGTTATTTATAATATTCATTTTTCTATAGCTGATATTTTCAATAAAATAAATTTTACATGTCAATAATGTTACTTAAATCTAAACAGCATTAATGATTAGGTAAATTCATCATTTAAATAGTCATTAATATTGTAACAAACCTTGTCAATTAGGAGGTAAGGAAGCTTGTTTGATCTGAGTCATATTTATGTCATTGTTTCTTATTGTTATGGGTAATTTGTCGTAGATTTTATGTGCCATTCCATTCAATCTTATCAATCAATCTTGGTAATGTATTCTTTGTTTTCGTTGAGCATTGCTGTTGGTAATAAGTAATGAAGCCTATTTATTATTCAGAACATCATCCACGTCTAGCTTCTATTGAGGTCAAAAAGGAACAATGGATCCCTTTAATGTTCAGTTTCTTGTTTATCTGTTCGTCTATCAGCATTTTTTTCTAAAGAACGCGTGAAGGTACAATACATTACAAGGTACAATACAGTACAATATTCTGCAATAGTTTAGAGCTGTAATAACCAAGGTTCTAAGTTAACGAAGCCAAAACATATCGATGTTAATTCTATATATATTTTATATTCGCCATATTCATAAGCATTTTAAATAAAAAAGAACAGTCTAAAATCGAAGTCACATTATCACGTACTAGATGAATGTCTGGAAACAGCGGTTTCTTGGCCAAATTTTAAAATTGTTAACTTTTCTTGTAGGGTCCCAGCAAACGGCTACTATTTTTTCGTTTTCAACTCTGAAAACGAAGTTCAAACGAACTTCATTAAGGCGAGGTTTGATCTCCAGAAAACACGCTACGACGTCGCAAAAACAGCTTTAAGGGAGTGCAAGAACAGTACGGACAGATGTGACTTGTTACTTGACATGTTTTCAAGCCAAAAGGTAAGATTTAGTAAGTGTTTTTATTTTATTTTGGTATTATACACAAGAACAGGCCACCTAATGGAAGCCAAGTGAATCATGGTAAAACATAAAATCCAATGTCAAGATTTTTTATATCATCGTAAAACTAACACCTCACTTCTTCGAAGTCGTAATATAGCAATATGCACAGTATATAATAGTGTAGCAAATATATCACCGATTGCTAGAGAAGAATTAATTGAGAAAATCGATTTAAAAAGTTCTTAAATTTTTACTTCTCATAAATTGTACATTTAGCTCAAAAACGCATATTGTTGTCACTTGATTGAATATGTTTTTTAGGAATAATTTACAAATTAACATGTATTTTGCAGGTTGTCCTGGAAGTTCCTCTACGTAACAACGATTCACTTTGGAATGAACAGTTTGTTATTATATCGGAATGTGAGCCGAGAACATCTATATATCTTGCCTGTGTGATCACTGTACCGATACTAATCTTAATATTCGCTTTTCAATAAAATATAAGCAGTGTTGGAACAGGATGGAATGAGATGAGCATTAAATTGTTTTAGGATATATGAAGATGGTTTTGGAATAGTATTACTGATATGTTTGTATGATGATAGAATTATTAAAGTATAAAAAGTGATATTATTAGGGATTAATTCAATAGTACTAGTTTAATATATCGTTAATTACAAATTAACCAAATTAATTGTTCATTATATCGAATAACAAGTTGCGTATTCTTTAATTGTTTTTAAGAGATTATTATAATAGCAGTCCTGTTTTTGAACACTTTTTTCTTAAGTTTTTAGTTTAAAATACTTTATTGGATGTTGTTTTTATAAAGATTATGAAGGATTGTAATGAGAATATAAAATGAATTATACAAATCTTTACATTTTATCTGTCCTCCAAAAAAACTGGCCATAGCTAACGAATTTCACCTATTAATAGTATAAATGTTATCACAAGCATTAATACAATATATTTCTTAGAAATAATTTAGTTTAGAAATCGAATGTTGTTATAAGTAAGGTTGATCATGTTAATATGTTTGAGATTAGCTATAGGAAAGCTAATAAAACCTAATTTTGCGGTTGTAATTATTATTTATATTATAGTTCCGAATAAAGACAGGACATCGGTAATATTTCAAACTTGATAGATCCAAATATTTTATATAATGATGTTTTTAATTAAGATTTAATAAGATAAGATACGAAACAAACCAAAAAAGACAATGAATATGGAACGTTGTGACACAAATGTAGTAGATACCGCCTATTTCAATTGATTATTATGTAATGCATAGTACCTAAAATCTATTCTTGCCGTTGCGTTTAAAGTCTGGCGGAAATCAATTGACTAAAGCATAAAGTACCTTATTTGTATACTATTTAGGACTTAAATCAACTTTTTAGCCTGAAAGGAAATCTATTATTTACCAATTTCAATTGGGTTGAAATTTAATCGAGAATTGTTCGAATAAAAAACGCTGAATTATCTTTTGTTAAGTAGCAGATAAGGGTTGTATTCGTTTTGAGCTTTTAAACTCTTTCTGTGATTTGAGTAAATATTGTTGGTGTCAAAACGTCTGTTAACTGTCAAAGTATCAAAACCCTGGAACGCTGCTTTAACCACGCCTAACATTATTTACTCAACTATAACAATTAAGTGTACTAAAGTAAAAGTTGTTATAAATAACAAATACAATAGCGTGTTACTTATGCCAATTTCACTTCACTCCAGCCATACTCCACTTTGCTAACTGAGTGCGGATTGGTAGACTTCAAATACTTTTGAAAACTGTAGGGAACTCTCAGTTCTCCATGATTTGTTCCTTAATCGAAGCTAGTGAAATTTATTTTAAAACGCACAAACTTCTTTAAATTCAGAAGGTTGATTCAAACTCAGATACTCCCGTTCGAAAGACTAAACGCTAGGCCATCATTGCTCGCTACTATGCTAATGACAGTTGCGTATCACGATTATGTACACTGACTCTCAATAAGAACAAAAATAGATACACTGACATCATAGACGTAACTAATTACAGTGACCAATATACGTGACTGCAATCAATTAGTATTCAGGGCCTATTAAAATTTTAAAATGGTTAATTGGTTCAGTTACTAGGTTTAAAGTTTTAAGAGTATTTAAACAAATTCCAATCGTGTTTCTAATTACATTACTTGAGGCTGTTTTTGTGATACTAGTCATTAAGTGATTGTAAACATAGATATTGAAAGTTACAAATAAAAATATTAAAACAATGCACATCTTTTAATAATCTACAATGTCAGTAACTCTGTATTAGGATCGGAATAAATACCTGCAAATAACATCACATTTGTTTTTTTATCCACAATTACATATGCAAAAGGTTGATTAAAAGTTATATTCAAAGTTTCATTACGAGCTATTAGGAGTTCTGGACCAATATTTCCTGAGACACCCATTTCATCGACTTCTATTTCAATTTTATGTAACATCCTCGACACATACGCTGGATGATTGCTTATCCTTTTCAAATTAGCTTTGTGGGGAATAAATACACTTTTTATTCCCATGTCATATAGAAGCTCTGGAATGTTATCAAGGTCTGTATTCACTTTAAACTTTGGTAATTTAAGATTGACTAGTTTCGGACCGTAAATCTTTAGTAT
>DWJZ01006404.1:0-13064 GCA_018249125.1 Asbolis capucinus
GAAGACTGCTTTGTTGTCGTGGAATAATAGGATAAAATTTGTATGACAACTCTGAAACCACTGGACAACTCTTCTTCAGAAGGGAAGTGAGAGCAATTTCTAGAATTCGATAAGAATGATTTAAAATAATATAAAATGTTACATTTCCTTGAGGAGGCCGCGGAGGCGTTTGTCAATTCAACATATTGTTCATCATATAAAGTTTACGTTTACTGATAAGTCTCTATTATTGCTATCTCACCAATAAAACTGTAAACTCAACTAGAAACTTAGACGCTTACCCTCGGTATTTTTTATAAATATTCTTTCACATCGGATATCCATTCGTAACACCTCTGCATCACTAAGATCTTATAAAATAGTTACAGGTCGGCCTACTCGTATATCCGCGTGTTACAGGTTCATATTTCCCTGGTACACTTGTTTTAACTGGTTCTGGTTCCTTGTTTAAGTTGTCTCAATTGGAGCAGAACAGATAGACAGAGAAAGATGATGTTTTGGCAAAATTCGCCATAAGTCATCGATCTTAAATGTTGTTAACTGGGAATGCAAATCTTTAAAGCGATTTCTCTGAATCGTTCATTCAAATTGCATTTTCCTAAAAGATGCAGTATTTACGATTCTATATGAAACGAGTTGGTTCAGCGTTCAACTTCTGAAGTCTGATTTTATTCTCGACTTACAAAACTTGTTAAGGCTTCTACCATTTATTGGCTTACTGACCACGTGTCTAACCTTTTAACACTGTTTCATTGGCAACCCAAGTATCTTAAATTTTTAAGCCACACAAAGGAGTCCTTACCAACAACACTTTTGGGTCTAGCAAGGACCTTTTTCTGTTCAGGGATGCGTTTTCGAAATAAAAGCATTAAAGTGAATACTTTTGTTTGAGTCGCTACCTCTATACTAAACGGTTGGTTTAACTAATCAAAAAAAAATCAGAACAGTAATTCACATTGCACGAGGCTTGGCACTTACTTGATCGGTTTTTGTAATACATAGAAAAATGACTTTATCGCTTTTATCTGGTCAAGGAGAACGTAAAGTAAGGGAAGGTTTTTTGTTTTGTGAAGCGTTCGGGCCATCCATCTTGTACCCCAGAGACAGGCGAGCACCGTATAAAACAGTTCCCCTGAGTTACTGTTCTAATTGATAGAATGTATAAAATAGTTTAGAATTCGTAACATTAATTATTTATCTGACTTCGTTACTAAATCCTTAAATATTTAAACTTCAGCAACATGGGGCGCGGTCGGTAAGACGATGGGTGTTGCAAAAAATTCATGAACTCTTCTGTATTTCCGGGCACGTAAAGCTGTCGATCCCAGTTATCGTTAAATACCAATCATAAAGTCGTTGGAGGCCTTCGGGCGGCATAAAAACTCCCGACACTTCGGTTGGTGAATGCCTAGCCTTCTGATGGAGAAAGAAAAGGCACTCGTGCTCAGTAATTGGCTACAATACTATACTACTTTGTTCTCAAAAACCTGCTATGGAATCGTTGAGAGAGTTTGGTAGCATCTTAATGTATTGAAATCACATTTATGGGGAGACCAAAAGTTACTAAATTTAGTATTCTTTGATAATGGCAATTTTTAATTACTATATTTAATTTACCCAATTGTAAAACTCGGTATGTTTTATTGGTATGTACATTACGACCGTATTTACCCATCAATGGTCTACTACTGAGCACGAGTCTTTCCTCATGCTGAGGAGGCCTAGATTATACTGCACCTCGGAATTACGGACTATGGTCCATGCCATTTCTAATATGTATTGTTGTTAATTGCAATATTGCTCTGTCCCGGCGCAAAAGTTATTTATACAAGTATTTTTATAGAAATTTGTCACTGTTGTTGTCCTGAAGTCTTGAAGTATCGTTCTGTATAGACAAGTACTCTTGAAAAAGTCTGCACTACACTTCTCTTAAGCTGTCCACCGCCGAGAACGAGTTTATTTCGGACCGATTTCAAGATGAGATGACGCCGATCGTACACCTATTATTTTTTAAACTTTATTTGTTTTAAGTATTTTTATTGTTTACTTAATAGGTTCCGCCCACAGACATGAGTTGTCTGTAGTTCCGCCCGAAACTTCGTCCGCGTGGTATAATGATCTGTGTGTTATTCCAATCTTTTTTAGTGCCAATTTTAATTCGAATGCGTTCAGCAGTTATTGCGTGAAAGATTAATAAACATCTATCCTGTTTTTCTTTTTATACGGAACAAATAAATTTTCCCAGAAGACAATGTACACAATAATAATACGTGAAGCAAAAACTTGGTAATAATTTTACGAGAATTATACAGACGGTGGACTCCAACATTTGGCATAGTTAAAGTTTTCACGCAGAAGGAGTACATAAAACTACTATTAATTAGAAACGCATTTAAAAAAAAACAAACATTACACACACGAACATGCATTTGACACACACTGAAGTTTAACTAACTCAGTACTGTCAGTGACAATTTTAAATTGAATTACGGTTACATTTCAACAGGATCTGTAGTAATAATAAAATTTTAAAAATATATTCAACACCCTCCTCGTATTGATATAATCACTAACATTTTATATTACCAGTAGTAATCACGCTTCACTTAACTTTCCACCTACGGGAGTATCAGTCCAGTAATATAAAAAGGAAAATATTATTGTTTTGAGGCGAATATATTCTGAAACTACAGGGCTGATTTGAAAAATTATTTTATCCTTTGAATCATACTTTATCCCTGATTATCTTAATCTGAGTCTGTAATAAAACTATTGATATTGTAAACAGTGTTAACCAACGTATGAAATATTGTAAAGAAAAGATTATATCGCCTAGCTACGGAAATTATTGACAATAGAGCAAAGTGATGTACCACAGTTTTATAGAGGACAGCAATATCTACAAATAAATCCTCGATAACATGCGTCGAACTGTTACAGTTATAACACAATAACTATTTTCATGTAGGTTAATGGTTCTTTAGAAGTGAAGCGAGGACAGTTTTTAGTCAATATAAAAACCAGAGAACGAGACATCGATCGCCGCGCCACCACGCCGGTAGAAATTACTCGATAATTCTATTTTGTAATATAATTACCTGTATGACGGAGCCAATACTAAATGAATTTTCTCTAATATTATTAACAGCAAAGCCTTCATTCCGCTTTGTAAAGCCAGAGACCAGGAAAAATGCTTTTATTTACCGGAAAAATACATAACTAATGAAATCCTAAGATTTCATTGTTTTTGTACACTTTAAAGAAAGAATTTTCAAAATAGGTTCATTACTTTTTAGTTTATTCTTTATGATACAGGTAACACACAAATTTTTTTTTCACTATCATTTTCATTAGAGGACGAAAATAAATGTAATTAGGCAATTAAGTAATATACTATTGAACCTGTCTGTGCTCGAACTAGAATACGTTTTATCTCAAAAAACAAGTGAACTCAAGCGTAGTATGAAACAAAAATTCTTATAGATAAAGTTCTGAAGTTTGTTAATCACAATATTATTTTAGCATATTTAAACGCCTTTTAAAATCCTCTGAGCAATGTTAGTGTTCAGTAGCAAAAACTTTTATTACGTCGTGGTATAATTATAAAAAAACGGTAAGAAATGAATGTCTGATTCTCTTGGGATCGAATTGAACACCGAGGTTACGGTATTAGTTCCTATAGGAGATTGCTTGACTCTGTACCATTGGAGCAACATCGCACATACGTTGCCGTGACGTCACAATAAAATCACGTCATCGGAATTTTATACATGTTAGCATAAAATATGTAAGTTTCGATCACGAACAGTCGGAACCCGGCCGGCGGGAAAATTACCCTGTACCAAACTAGGCAGTGTAATTCTATTATATTAAGACTTTTTGCGTGACCACATTTACCATCCTTCTTAAAGAATAATTTAACATATTGTCATTTTCGGGTTGCAATAAAGTGCCAGTTAGACGGATTCCTGCCGAAGTGATCTTGACTTTGATGTGGTGACCAAAAACAGGCTTGTTGCCTTTTGAGATATATATATATACATATTTAAGTAAGTTTGCATATCGACATTGGATTTAAGCGGCAACATACTTGATAACCAAAGAACTAACGATCGATAAACCTGCGCTGTGTTTCTGTCTACCTGGTACAAATTGTTAGTTTCGCGGAAAATATTTGGCAATGCATAAAAAAAAAGTCATTGAAATTTTTAATTTTGTTTATTTGCAAGAATTGATGCGAATTTCCAAGAACAATGCTTGAATGGACTTCTTTCGAATGCTTTCAACGTCTCCTCCGAAGCACGGACGCAAACAGCAGCGACATATTGACGGGGCACTCCTGAACAGCAATCTCATGATAATCGAGGAGGTTTAGAGCATACCCCACCACACTGCTACAATTGGTGAAGGTGTTGGCCAGCCCAAGTTGTCAACTCCGAAAACACTTTAACAAGATGAAAATAACAATCGGGACCGACAGCTTTACATGCCCTCTGAATATTTTTTTTAACCTTGCGGCCATCAAGCCACATTCCGATACGCCAGCTCTTGCTAAACATTCTCTATCACTTCCGAACGACCCACACCATCCAACCATAAACGCTTCACAAGCGAAGATTAACCATATCTATATAATATTCCATCAGGATACTGTATAACGATCATATTAAATGATTACCTCGATTTACCTTTATTATATTTTCCTCTGTACTCAAAGAACTTCCCAGAACTTAAAACTTTTTATTAACGTGTAAGTAAAGAAAACAACTTTCTGTTTGCGCTCAATAAGCTCATCTGTCTATTGAAGTAGAATTTGTTTTAAACTACAAACGAGAGATAGATCATTTTCCTTTGATACGTTAGTTAACGAACTCTGTGTCTGATGAGATATTAATAATAGAGTATACTGTAAATCTAGAAAACATTAGAAGTAAAAATATGCAATTAATTTGACTTAAATTATTCATAAAATACAGTCCAATTTTATACTCGTATATCTCTATCGTATATAGACGTAACTAAATTTATGAATTGAACTTATTCATATAGAGTTTAAATTAAAATGAGGCAAAGCGCCCGTACTATTGGAGAATGGACTTTTCGCCTTGTCACTAGGCACTCATATTCTTATGAGTATTGGCAGGTTGGCCGTACTGCGTTGCACGTGACATGCGAAGGCGGCCACTGCGAGACCGCTGAGCTCCTGGTAGCGAGAGGAGCGTCGCGCGAAGCTAGGGACAACTCGGGCCGCACGCCGCTACACGTGGCTGCCGTTCACCGACACACTGAGCTTGTCAGAACACTACTAGAGTCTGAATGCAACGTGGACGCTACGGACAATGTAAGTTTATGATTCCTTGGTATCTGGCGTGTGAGGCGAGAAAGATTTGGACGACAAAAAATTCTGATCCTTAGGAACTTCTTCGCTTTTTGCTTCAATCGGCTAATTACAGAAACTACATTATACAGTAATGAACAGATATCCTTGAAATGGCTTATAGCTGAGCTCATGGCCGTTCAGAGAAAAATAAAAAATAATATATGTAATCTCACTAGATCTTATTGAGGATTTCTTTTAATATTTTTCTCTGAGCTCATCAGCTATAACCCATTTCAAGGATAACGACTCATTACAATAACTAATTAGGTATTTATATAATTTTTTACAATTTTGTAATACTTACAGCACACTTAATTGATTTTTTTCTAACCAACCCACTTCACGAAAACAAAATATTTTTTTATAAGCTATGGACTTAATTGAGCACGTAGTTATTATAAGAAACTTATCCCTATCTAATCCCGAAAATATTCGCTCTAACGAGATCAAAGACAATGACATGAAACGTCACTATTGCATATTGGAGTAAGGCTTATAATCATCAAGATCTACTTAGCAACACTCGACTTTATAGTGCTAATAAAATAAGATGTACTACGTCAGAACGGAGTTACGGCACTGCAAATGGCGTGCGCTCAGGGCTGCCGCGGCATCGTGGGGCATTTACTGGAATTTGGCGCTGATGTACACCTGCAAAATAATGTAAGTTTTGGCATAAGCAATTACCGACTACTTGCAACCGAACTATTAGAGTCGCTACTTGTTGGCAACTCCAGAATTCAATTTAAATACATACTATATTGCAATACATATGATCAAGAAACCGTGCCGTCTTTCATTGGTCTCATCGGCACACCCATTCAGAGGCCAGCAAATCTTACAGTCCACAAAGTTCCTAAATTCCTTTAACATGATGGCAAATATATTTTCAGATATTCACCGATATTACATTTTAAATAAGACACATATTCCTTACATAAAGGCTTCCGAATACACACTCCGACACTCGCCGAAATTCTTTGAAACTTTTATATGAGGTATAGTTACGGATCGGAAAAATAAATTTCGAATATCCGAATGTTATCGAAACTTTCAGTGACTAGTTCAAAGCAAGCTAGCATTTTATTTCAACACCATTCACGAATATTGTGGACATCAAACAAAGAAATAGAAATATTATGTTACAAAGAATACAACGAGACTGTAAATTAACACCAATATACTACAGACGGTCTTAGCAGTGATCTCCCTGACAACCGTTTCGACTTAAATTGAATGAAACGAAAGTGACTTTCAGCTGTTTGGATTATCTACTTAATTGTACTGACTCCACTTAAGGTACCATTCCTGTAAACGCGATAAGCGACAGACTGCTGCGACAGAAAACTACATTAGTTGCGACACCAACTGTATAAGCAGTTATCATTTTTATTACATTTATACAAATAATCTTGTTAACACAAACTTGTTATTTAATTATATAATACTGATTTATTATACTTATAGACTTTTAATATTTAATTAAAATTAACATAATATTATTAGGCATCTCAAATATGTATTTATTAAAATGACAATGTGATTTTTCTTGAGGCCGAATCCAATGAAATTGCCACCCACCTCAGTCGGGATAGTTACGTCACTGAATATCATTAACAAACTAGCGTAACGCCCGTATTACCTTAGAACACCTGACTTAGACAAAGAGTGTGTCAGTTTCGAACTGTACGACATCCTTATACTAAATCCCTCATATCGAAGTCAATGATTGAGATCAGGAACTGCAAATATTTCACGTGAAAACTTTAATTAACCCAATGTCACCGCGAGTTTTAATTGTCCTCTCGTTCTATCTACGCCCTGCGGTTAACATCAGTTGATTGGTTTCGGTTTCAGCCAGGGATCTTATGGACATAAAATTACTAATATTGTAAAGGCGGAAACTAGTAAAAATGACTTGTGAGAAGAAGCCTGAAATTAGGGATGAAAAGTGTTTCATGCAGACAACGCACTCCGAGCTATTCATCAATATGAATATCTATACCATGACCAATATCAGTATCAATATCAGTTTCGGTATCAATTATTAAATAACTTAAAGTAATTGATCACTCTAAAGAACATTGACAGCCTCTTACTCATACCGCTAAGATTTCTTGAACCATGGGTTGCATGGACAACAGACTATATTAAAAATAACCCATAACCCGAAAACAACCGTTTATCTGTCATATAACTGCCCCGGCGGGACTCGAAACCGGGTCTCCTCGCTAGCTTCTACTAGGCGTTCATAAATAACAAGAGTTGTTTGTCCAGGTGGGATCATCAGCGCTACACGCGGCGTGCGCGGCTGATGCTGCCGATATCGTTGAGCTATTGTTGGCCAGCGGGGCTGACCCCTCTATCACCGACCAGGTCAGTATATCCCATACACAAACACACCAACCCCATTTATGTTATGTTACACAAACAATTTATACAAAAGAAAGAGGAATGTTACGACACAGAAATAAATTACATTTTTTTTTCTAAAACAACAAGAAAAACAAGAAGATTGAGTCTGTCTAATGCAGTGTTATTCAATCTGTGGATTTTGCGACCCCCCTGAGGGTTGGCGGTCTCAGGGAGTCACTGGCAAAAGTAAAAAGACGAGAAGTAACGCTGCAAATTTTATTTCTAGCGAAACAGTAGCGACTAGCATAAAAAAATATTATAATATTTTCTAGGTAGTCTTTTGAATTATTATTTTTTGTCTGTCTATGGCATCAGAGCAAATTGCGGATTGGTAGATTTCACCTCCGAGAACTTTTTGAAAAACTGAGGAGTGTAGGTTTCCTCGCGATGTTTTCCTTCGCCAAGGGATAATCAAGCTGATTGAGGCAAATAATTTTGAAATTTGCGGCGCACGACGCAGGATTTGAACTCAGGGCCTCCGTTTCGAGAAACTGTCGTTCACACCACTAAGCTATCTGAGTATCAACCCTATGTTTAAAGATAACAATAAAAAAAAACCCTTACGCCTTCTTCTTCTTCTAGCGCCATCTTCTATTGAAGGTCGGCGATCATCAAGGCGACTTGGACTTTGGACACCGCAGCTCTAAACAGTGATCGGGTGCATTTTTTGTATCACTAGCGGAGAGTTTTAAGTCAGGAAGTTCTTCTTCGCCCAACACTTCTTTTTCCTTGTGTTTTGCATTCGATAATCAGCTGTAACAGGTCGTACTTGTTACTTCTCAATATGTGGCCCAAATATTGATGGTTTTAAGCAATTCTAGTTCTTTCCCAAGCCGCTGCGTAACTGTGATATTCCGATGATATTTGAAAGACAAAACAAATTATTTTAATTTGAAAAGACATTTCGGACTTTTACAGATCTTTGTACCAAAAGTGTCACCAGAATATCGTTGGCCCTAAATTTTGTATATTAGGGCCAGTAAGCTGAGATTATACTTAGTGTTGGTTGGCTGAATTTTTACAGAATTTTGGCGTATTTTTTAAGTAAACGATGAAAATTTTATTTTTTGAATTACCTTTGATAGTAAAAAAGTAAATTGAATGAGGTGACGAAATTAATGACAGAAATAAATGAAAACAAACGTTCATAGCGAAAATAATGCGTTCGTAAAATAATTCAATACAAAAAATCTGCCTACATGTAAAATGTACATTTTGCTCATAGTCATTTCTAATAGAAAACAAATGAAAATGACCAGGGTTAAAAAAAAATCCTTTAGGGGACACCCGGGTTTGAACCGGGGACCTCTCGATCTGCAGTCGAATGCTCTACCACTGAGCTATATCCCCACATAGTATCATCTTCCAATTAAGCAATAACAAATATCAAAGAAATGAAAAAAGAAATGACGTCATTTCTTATCTGTTTCAACATTCCATTTTAATAACATCCTACATATTTACAAACTGGAAATGTTAATATCCAGCTCAGCTATTTATGTCTGATGTAGGTGGCCTCGTTTATAGTCCTGAGCTAGTTTCTGCTCCTATCTGAGAACGCCTTGAGCACATTCCACCTAACATATACACTGATTGAAGTAAACTCCAAACATTGGTATTCAGATTCTGTATTAGGAATTATTTAAATAACCATTAACGTCTCTGGGTTCAGCAGTTAGTGTCAGAAGTTTCAGACAAGATCTCCAACAAGGTTTAACGACTGTTATGGGATATACGAGTAACACACACAACAAACCAGAGCATACTCTTAGAAATCCTTAATAGAAATGTTTGCCACTAGCGGGCATTGTTTTTTACGCCATTGTCACCTCGAATTGACATAGCTGTCAAAAATTGACGTAAAGTACCGGGCTATAAGCACAAAATTTAAATGGAAACGAGAGAAACTATTCTTCGAGATTTTTAATAAAGTTGAACACAAAACCAATGCTTTTTATTTTAGAAATTTTGATTATTTGTCTGTTTGTCTTGTTTGTATATAATAATGTTTGTAGTTTGTATGTAATGTTGCCTTTATCCACACTAATCTCAGAAAGGGCTGATTCGATTTGTATTCACAAATTAGTACAAGACTAACATAGCATTTGTGTTATTAATATCGGTTCACAAACAAACAAAAGGTAGCTTATGTGTAATATTAATAAATAAATATTATATGTCCACAGAAAGTCTACGGGCCCTTAGCTATATCGAAGCGAAGCAAAGGCAGCTACTAGGATTACATGACGCGTCTAGTAGCGTCACTAATTGTGTACAGACCTACATATGTTAGTTCATGTGAGGCCATTCAACTAATGATAAAACAATGTGGTGATAACACGGAAATAATGCAGTATTATGATTTATGTGAATCATTCGCTTTTATAGCCCGGCAACTTTGTCGATTCTAATTGATCTGCTAAGTGAAGCAACAGCGCCGCTAGGGGCGAAAATGCTTGAACGGTTCTGTGCTACGGGGGTTACGTAACACCTTCAATCCCAGTTATTATTATTAGACAAACATTGGAGGTCTTTGAGCGGGATAAAATCTTTTGCCTCCACTAAACTGCATTGGAGCAGCATGGTAGAGCATGCTCTATACCCCCTCAATTACAAAAAGAGATCTATGCTCAGTTATGGGCCATTAATGTGTTGTTGCCTAGCAAAAAAATTGCAGAAAATTTAAAACAATTTTAAAATCATGACCGCGCATCGAAAATTGAAATTATTGATGGCTGGCGTTCATAGTCACGTTTACTACCTATAATTTCAGATAAGCAAATCAATTCATGGTTATGAAATGGACCGAACCGATTTATTCTGAAATACTTCAACCGGATAAAACCGGATTATTCCAGTATGGGCGGGAGTGTGACGCTGATTAGTGGGCAGACGTGATTAGTACCTCAGACAACATTGGCCCTCAGACACTATTAACATGATTACACTATGTATATATACTAGTATCCAGTACTGGATTAAAACTACTTGATGCCCGAAGCCGGCAACCTTTTCTTATATTATGCGGGCCACGAATGTTATACGGATGTTGGTGTGCGTCACATTTCATGTAATAAAGATGTTATACATATTTTCAACCATATCTATAACGCTCATTTTAATTCAATGAGTTTTTTACCCAATAAGTAAGGCCGCTCGGACGGGATATCCTGAGTTAAAATCCTGCGTCGCGCAATTCTAATTTTCAAAGTTATGTGCGCATCGGAAGCTCATACTTCAGTGAAGGAATACATCGTGAGGCAACCTGCAAAGAGGTCCACAAAGTTCACAAAGGTGTGTGATTTCCATCAACCGTAGTTTACCAGCCGTTTTGACTATGGTCTGTACTCCTCACATTGTGCGTGGAAACCCTAGCACAGTAGTGGGACAGTTATAGGTTACATAGAAAAGTGAAGCTAATGCATTTTTTAAGGATTTACCTACCTAATATGATTTGATGATATGATTATCGGTGATAATCGTGCAGGCCGCACCGCAGTGGTATATGGTACCGTGTCATGTGGTCCTCGGGCCGCGGGTTGTCGACTCCTGCCCTAGACAATCCACGCCTTTAGGCTTCATATCCATAAGTAATATGATAATGGTGTTTAAAAAGAAAAACTCTACTGTACGCTCTAGGCATATGATAGCAATTTTGTACTACACATATGTACAATGTATGTATATGATGGCTCAAAGTTGACAAGCACCAGCTGAGTGAATGAAAAATGAATTATCATAGCAAATAAAATTCAATCTAATCGAATCTCCTATTTTTTAAGTCACTTAAAAAAAGGATCTGAATTTTGGACATTTTTATTTACTACTAGCTTTTTACCCGCGACTTCGTCCGCGTGGTGCGATAAGTTTTTTAAAATATAATAATTTTTCGGAAATTGTTTTTTGCTTAGATTTGTCCTAACTGCCCTGTAGCTTAATTTTATCTATCTTCCTTGCGGTGTCGCAAGTCCCGGGTTCGATTTCAGTGCGGCATTTGTTAGCAGATAAATAATTGTACTTGGTTTTGCCCATTCCTGTGATATAAAAAATCCAATTACGGAGATAGAATTTGTACACGTTTATTGTATATTCAAGGAACAGTCTCCATATAAGAGCACTTATAAAACACAGTCCGTTATTTTCTTTCATATTTTTTACTAATGACAAACGTTTTAACAACGTCATATTAATGGAGACAATTATTTTGAAAATGAACGTGAAAAATTTTGTATAAAGAAAAATTCTATTGTTAAGTCCATAAGAGTATTTTTGTAATGAGAGTGCTTTTAAATTTCTCAGCGAGCTTATTTTATTTCTAAGTCAACACTCGTAAACGTCGCAATTGAGAAATGCGTAGCCGTTAATGGCCCACTAGTGAGCATGGGGCTTTATAATTGAAGAGGCCTGGAGAATACATACACTACTACGCTGCTCCAGGGCGAGAGTTTCGCTGATCGCCGCCAAGTGGCTTCACGTGCCCTCCGAGGCACGGAAAGATTTAAGTCATTATTGCCTACAGCTATCACCCATGCACTTTCTAATTACGCCCGCAATTGCCTAATTTGGAGCCTATTGCCACAAATCGCTGGAATACAGGCGCTTTCGGGCTGTACTTAACAAGTAAACAAATGTAGCATCCAATTATTTCTGCAACTCTGATACCTAACTTCTCATTTTCAAATAAACTCCCGCTGCAAAACTCGCCAAAAAAACAATTTTGAAAACTGCTTTTTGTCGTGAACGAAACACCAATTTCCCTATTTTCACGTGTTGCTTTGAGCAACGTTTCCAAGTCAACAGACACTGAAGTTGGTTTCGGAGACTGAATTATTGAAGTGTACGACCTCTGCGTCTCTGCTCGCCTAGTAACATGTTCTGTTGCATAATATAAACGCACGGAAATGGCGTTTTTAAGACCACCTCTGGGGAAAAACGTAAAATATGTCGTGGAAATGGATTTGAAAGAATGTTTGTTTTTGTATCCGTTTTTTTATAGTGAATAGTATCTTTTTAAAGCTGTTTTTCTTATCCTCTGTCTTAAGAATCGAAAGAAAGTTTTGAATTTTATTTTATGTACTGGTATAAATAAATATAAATAAATAAATATCTTTGGACAACCCACACACGACCATCTGACCCCAAACTAAGCGTTAGCTTGTGCTATGGTGGTCAGATAACTGATAAACATACATACATACATATATACTTTTTAAATACATACTTAAATAGATATTTCTATTATACACCCAGACACACAGAACAAACATTC
>DWJZ01006405.1:0-13062 GCA_018249125.1 Asbolis capucinus
ATAACACTTTATAGTTTATAAAGTAAAATTAGTTTTCATAAGAATTTTGCATTTGATATTGTAATGTATAACCACTGAAGTTAAAAAAGGATAAATTTTACATACCTTATCCATGTCTATGTGAAAGTTTCTAAGATTAGGATCAATCCAATACATAATTTCATATACTGTTGAGTAACTTTGGAACAATAAAAACAACAATGCCAATAAATATAGTACAGACATGCCAAATACTATTCGCCATACTGCCGGATGAGGTCTTGTAAAAGGGCCATTAGGAAATGTGAGAACCGATATAATTAAAAAGAAAAATACTACACAGCATATACCCGACCAAATATTTTCTTGAATGCATGTTTCATCTCTGAAATCAAAAGTTACACTGTATTATATAATGTATAATCTGATAAATATTAAATCAGTAGTTTTGACAGCCCTACAGATAATATAGTCAACTGAACTTAGTTTATGAAATATCTTACATCTTAATCAGCAGAATTCTGCATAACAAGGGAATTTCATGCAATCTCCCACAAATTATTTTTCCCACACATTTTTTTGGAAATATAGTTATTACACTCTGCTTTGTTGTATCACACATTAATGATACCTTTGATCATCCAAATTTTATCCAAAAGCCTAACTACAAAAATTGGCCTGATTTATCAAATATCTTTCGTAATTATTTGCTTAAAAAATCTTTCACATTCTTGTGATTTAAGCAAATGTTATGCAAAATTCTGGATTTGTTAACCGGCAGGTGTCCACCAACTCTATATTGATGTGATATGTTGGATATCCAAAATTTTAGAAGTTGTTAGAGTTAATTTCTTTTTATAGAACAATAGCAAATTGAGTGCACTCATTTTACTTAAATCAACTAATCAGACGCAAAAATAATGTAACTTAAAACTTGTATTAGTTAGTCACAGTAAATTAAAAGATTTACATACCTCACAAATGCTGTATATATAACTGATGCAATAGACACAGCCAAAAGTGTTATAGTATGGGGTTTGTAAAAGAATTCTAGTGATATGTCGTCCACAGGCCTTTCATTAATTGAACTGAAGGCATCTTGAAAGTCATTTGAAGCCCCTGAAATTGGTTCATCCATGGTTTTGGATATAACTCAAAATCTGGTTAAAATATTTTTAGGCGTTGAATTCAAGATAGATAATGTTTTGGGTTCGACCAAAATGATTGTTCATTGTGCTTGAGATCTGATACATGTTACACAATACGCATGATATTTCAGCACTAGCAGAGGCATTTAACCTCAAAAATTTGATAATGATCTTCCTATTGTGCTGCTAAAACAAAGTGACAACATGAATCTTAGTATATCCGTAACTATTCGTGGTCAGAAAAACCTTATCAGGTTGGTTACACTTAGATGATATTAATTAGGACTTTATATTACTAATGATAATTCAGAAATCACCAAAAAAAAAAGATTATTCTCCACTTCGCGCAGGATAGTAAAAATTCTACGAATGTAATTTGACTTTTACCTGATTATATTTGATAGCTGTCAACATAGAATAACATGCTGTAAATATCTTTTTTATGAACATTTAATGGCTTTGAACTTTTCCATACAGCCTATCATGTCAATACCAAGGCCAGATGTCACAGATTTTAAAAACTATTGGAAGAATTGAATAAGTTGGCGTACATGTATAGTCCCTGCCTTAAATCGAACCATCCTTACTGATATTATAAATGCGAAAGTAACTCTGTCTGTCTGTTACTTTTTGATTCCTAAAGTATTATTGCTTCATGTGCATTATCTATATTATTACTATTAAGAATGATTGCTGATTTGTCTATCCGTGTAGACCATACAACCCTTCTTAGAATCAGCAGCCACAGAAGTTATGATTGGGCTTAGGCTTAGCAAATAGGTGTATGAAATTCGTATCTCATTTCATGTTTGAGCTTTGAATAGAATATACTAAACAATAAAGTAATCACATATTGCGTACATCGTATAGAATACATACTGTGAGTACCCGCATTATTCTAAGGTTTACCTGTATTTACTTACAAGTTATATAGCCCGGCGGCTTGTTTCGATTGTAACCGATCGAAAAAGTTAAAAATGCTTTGGAGGGCACGTAAAGCAGTCACTTGCGGTTGTTGTTCTAAGAAAACAATCGTTAAGCCAGGTCGGAGACCTAAGGGCGGCATAACGACTTCCGACACTTTGATTAGCCATTAACCCCTCTACCAATCTGCATTGGCAGCATTGTCGAGTACGCTCTAGGACTTCTCAGTATGAGGAGAGACCCGTGATCAGTGGTGGGCCATCGATGTGTTGAAGCCACTTACAAGTTTATGTGGATGGATGTTTGTTACTAGTTCTTGCAAAAACTGATTGTCTGGAATAACACATAGGCTGCGGGCAGACACTAGTTCGTTTATAATACTTTCTACTACAGAATATTTTGGTACGGCATTAGCTTGTTGCCTTGATTCCATTTTCCGTTATTCTTTGCAGGCGTCGTTATTGTGAAATGGAGAAGCTGTGGCCATGATTATTTAATTAAAAGAGTTCTGTTATCACCAAATTTCTTTTATTATATAAGTACCTACTTAACAAATGTGACTGCTTTACTGAAAGTCGTTAATGATCACTTAAATCACTACTTAGTTAAGAATCTGCATATAAAAACTGTATATAGGAGCCATTGAAATAACCATTAACGACTCTGAGCACGGCAGTAAGTGACATTTACTTTGCAATTAGCTGAGTTTTCATAACACTAAAAGGATTGGAACATGGAATGATTATTATATAGGTACTATATATTCAAAGCTACTGCTACATCTGATCATTTCGACAGTCGTTAACATGACGCAGATCTAGCAATTTATGAAAAAAGTAAGTACAGAAATACATTTTAATAAACGATACATATCGGTACATAATGTTATTAAAGTGCATCGTCATATTTACGTATTCAGTTTCGTAAGTAGGCTGTGAGAAACGCAAGACACGATTATTATCTGGAGAGATGGGTATGGGACATAAACCCAAAGGCCACTGCGACCATAACTGATCTATTCTGGCCGGTAACGATCCACTTTTTCGACAAGACACGATGCACTATATCTATCATTTCTGAAATATTGACATTCTGAAAAAAGGATTCAATGAATTGAGTGTCTTTATCACTCAAGACGAGATCAACAGAGATCTCCATATGTAGATTATGATTATCATGTATAAAGAATACAGTTTAGTAAACTACAGTAGAATCTACGACAGAAAATTATCAAAATTAATATAGGTATTAATGTTAAATCTACGACGAAAGTGCAAAACTGCTAATTATGTAACCTTAACTGTACACATTACCTAATAAAAATTCTGTAAAATACCAAATATAGTACTTAGCTTATACACTTATAATAACTATACTAAGAGAACAGTTGTTTATTAATTTACGTAGGTATATCTAATTTCATCACATGTTTTAAGATTAAAAGAAATTTCGCAGTTCTTGCAAAGCACTTATGACATTTTTCTATTATTAGAAAAGGATTTTCGAGGAACTAGTTTAAACTTGTTGATGCGGAGTATATCAGAACAGACTTTTTTATACATAAACTTAACTTCCTAGATTACTTTAGAGTATAGATTTTTTAAAATATGGAAAACAAATTGGCAACCTCTCTTCTTCCTGAGATTTGATACTGAATGATTCAAATCAAACTTAGCCAGGCTTGCAAAATGTCTTTCAATTACAATTCCAATCCAAAGTTGTTACATTCAATTTATCAATAAGATTAAACATAGTATATTAAAAAAATATTTTTGGGATTCCTAAACCTATATTAACGTACGCTCGACTTTACCTAACATATTTAAAAGCACAGAATTAACTACCGCCCAATACGGATTCATCTCAACTAGATTAGACAGACCAAAATGTAGAACCGAATGTTCGACATTTCTGCATACTTTAAAACTATTTAATTAGATTCTTTCCGAGAAGACGTGTGATAATTATTATTTCATTATTTTAGAATTTTATTCTTCTTTTCGAAGTTTATCATTGGGACAAAAATATTTACACTATAATGGGTACTCACGATTTTATTATTTCTATGCTAAGACTTTCATTCACGAATGTTATGTATGGCTGAATCTCCAAATCAAGTTGTAACATGTTTAAAAATCTATTACTAATCGTTAAAATATTAAATAGGTAATTATTCGACAGAATAATCGAAATTTAGCGGAATACGAATATTACGGCGAATGCAATTCGTCGCAACTACATTATTTATTTATAAGTTCTCCTGAAAAGTACATATTAACATTATGGTTCATTTTTAGAGCAAGGAAAACTTTTTATTTTTAAAATTATACAATAGACATACAAAAATATTTTTTCATTTTCTTAAACCTTGTCATTTAATGCCGAAGAAATAGCATTTTCAATTACAGTTATTACTAATATTAATCTTCATTAAAGTTTGTGAGTGAAATTACAATATTTAATTTTAAAATTTTAAATGTCAAAAAATCCACAGGTTGTTTGACTTTTTCAATGAAGCCTCTGCTGTGTTATTGAAACTGATATCACATATTTTGACAATTATTTTTCACCTTGAATAACATAACAGAAACACTAACTATGCTTGTATAAACAACCTGGTCTATTACTGATCAAATGTTAAAACATGTTTAAACTCTAATGTTTATATTTATTGTTATGTCATAAAGGAATCCTTTTAAATTCTAATATTTATAAACTATAATTTTATATTGTTGAAACTCTTAACTATTTGTAAACCTGCATAATTGTTTTATATTAAATCACACCTCATTCATACACCAACCACAGCTCTAGTGTTTGATGCACATAACCTACTTTGGTACTGCGCAAACAGTAGCCAGTGGTAGCAAAAAGGATCAATGTACAGTTTTGTACACAACAGATGAACATTAGTAGAAGGTGACATAGAGGAGAGACATGTGGCTGTGATCGGTGGTTCATTGGCTAGAACCCTTCTTCACTTTTCTTTGAAGAAGCTGTCTATTGGATTTGATTTTACATCAGATTCTTCATGTCCATTTATGAATATTATTTATGTTACCTGCAATAACTAAAATGCCATATATAGTCAGGTACGTGTCAAATTAAATCCACATGTAAGTGAAGAATTAGTAAAGGAAAGGGAGCAGAGTCTAGTGACCATCATATGGGTTTCTATGTATTTACTGATAAAAACAGTCTAACTTAACCAAACTTTTCCTTCTACTTATAGTTTTAATTACTCTTTTACATAGTAGAGAGCTTTGTCTTTTGCCGCTCGTACCTGGTCCCTGGTGCTTCCACTGTTTGGACTGTAAATTTTTTGGTATCCAACAATATTGACAAACTCAGCACTTTACCTGATATTCCCTGGACATTCTATACAAATCCGGACATATATAATTATGTTGATTACACAAAGTGTATAAAATTTGTAATTTTAAATTTGAAGTTTTTACATAGCCCTAAAAGCCAGGCTTTATACAAGTATTGTAGATGGCTAGATTATTTTACATTTGCAGATAACATAAATATTAGTTATTCATCATAATATTTTATAGACATCATTGACATATTTTAAATCATACAATTATTTATGATAGCTATTTAAAGACATCTCATTAATCATTTGTTGTAATAAAAAATTAAATAATTTTAAAAAGAATATTCACACATCATCTAAAGTTGGTAGCCAGAATGCCATATTGGTACATGCTGAAGCCAACAACATAAATTTAGGATTGAACTGGACACATTGGATTGGTGCCGGATGATCTCCATTTAACACACACACCTTATAACCTGTATCTGCATTCCAAACATGTACTCTCCCATCAGTTGATCCACTAAATATATATTGAGAATCTGGGCTGAATGAAGCTTCAATGGGTATACCTTTGTTGTTCAGATGTCCCGTGAATGTCTGAAGTGGTGTTCCATGGTATGCATCTACTAACCTTATTATTGATCCATTTGTACTAATTAACATTGTTTTACCATCTCTTGAAAATTTGAGGCCCGTCCAGTCACATTCTTTCTCTTGATTCAATTTGAATGTAACAAAAGGCCCTTTGTCAAAGGACCTCAAGTCATATAACTTTATGCTTTCAGAATTAACTCCAGCAGCAAATATAAGGCCTTCAGGATCATATGCAGCTACTGGTCTCCCAGATAAATGCATTAAGCCTTGACAATTTGGCGAACGTAAATCCCAAAGTCGTAATGTTTTATCCAAGGATCCAGACAGGAAAGTATCTTCAACTGGTGACAAACACAATGTCACCACTTTTTTTGTATGTCCGGGAAAATATCTTATGTATTTGTTGTCATGGAGGGACAAATACCGTATAGTGTCGTCAACTTTAGTGGAACTGTGAATTGCAGTATTTTTGGCATGTGTAAAGTGTATAAGATCGACTCCATACTTCTTGCTATTGACTGTTATCACCTGGGTGCCTTTTTCACAGTCATATATGACAATTTGATCATCTTCACTACAAGATATAAGTGTTTCGCCACTAGGAGAAAAGTCTATACTATTTATCTTGTCTGTATTCTCTCGAAATACTTTTGCCACCTTAAAACTTCTAACAACCTGATCCACTAGTTTCATCATTTATTACCGATTTACTGATCAACGAATGATGACAAATAATTATGAATGAAACATGAAATATTAACAAAATTAGTACTTATATAGATCTCATTTATAAATTATTATAAGCTGGAAACATACGCTTTGTGTACACAGACAGATCTTATTTGTAAATGATTGATCTGATTGAAATAAAGCGGTGCGGTATGTTACGGAATGAATAGAAAGAAATTTACAGATAAAACAAAATAATGAATTATGGAATTTACAGACTAAATAAAGATAAAGATTATTGTTGTACATTAAGTAAGTTGGGTAGGCGCAAACATATCGATATGGAAATCAATACCAATTTTTTTCAATACCACCTGGTGAAATTGATATTCCGCTTAATATATTATGATATCTGCGACCTCACCCTGGTAATTTGGAACGTTAGTAGTAAATATAAGCAAATAACCAGATATTATGTATCACAAGTGATTTTTCAGAGATATTGGTCAGTCAGTAACTATCTTACATAACTTCAATTTTGAATCAACCTGACAATATATTGGTAGAGTTAATGTATGAGGCCAATCTATATGTCAATAAATTGTCTTGTACTGAACGGAAGATAGTCTTCTATTGGTATAATGTAAAGACTATATACAGCGTGCTACAATTCGATATTTGGAGAGCGACACACATCATCGGTTAACAAGGAAAGGCACACAAAAATGCTATGTGAATTTGCTTTTCCTCAGCTCTGTTATATTGACGCTAGTTGTCGTATTTTTCACACGGATTAAAGAGCTACTATTATAGTCATAGAACACAATAATCTTAAGGTAGTCCATGGTGAGAACATTGATACCTAATAATAGAGTTGGAATGATACAACAGAATAATCGATAAAATAATCATCTATATTTCCTTACTATACCCAATATAATATTATAAAAGAGAAAGTGACTACCTATTCGAAAATTTATAAACAGCTAGAATAGAACTTGAGCCAAAACCTGAGGTACTATTTATCCCGAAAAAATTCTTGAATTTACAAAAAATAATATACATAGAAAAAAAATTGTTCATGCGTTTCTAAAATATCGTCCTGTAAGGGGAATGAAATAGGGCATGCCACTTTCTATAGATATTCACCATTATCGAATATATAGGTATTAAAGTGTGAATTTATGCACTGGGTAACAAATATATATTTCTTATAGCGTTTTCAAAATTATGATCCGCGGATTGCATGGTACAAACTTACATGTAGACGGAGTAGAGGGGAAAAGCTAGTAGTTTATAAATTACTATCTTCTGAATAAGGTTGCTCCTGCCTGCTTATTATGATAATGTAGGAGTTCGGAATAGCTAGTAAGTGTGACTTTATCGATTGTCCTTGCCTCCAATTATATAAATATTAAGTTTCAGAGACATGGCTACAAAATATACCCATATACATTAAGTAATTTTATGTACGAACCCTTGAAATTGAAATAACACAGCCATTACATAACACGATTTAATTAATATTATTTGCTTAGTAGTAAAATGATATTCAAAAATCCATTTGTTTTCAAAACATTATTAAGCAGCTCATTCGTTTTGTACCAAAAATACCATTCATTGAAGTAAAATTTAATACGAGAAAATATTTTGAAAATCAACATTTTCTTTTTTGAGAACCGATAAAACAAATACTAAATGTGAAACTAACCTTAAAACAAAATAAATTAGTGAAATCACATTCAAATCGGATAAGTTGTTTCGGAGATTATGGTTTTAGGCCAAGATTTATCATATGTATGAATTGACATTATTTGATAATGATATAGGAGATGTTTTAATGATAATATACACGATGATCCAAATTTATAAAAAAAACAGTTTCCTCTACATTTTACATTGTCACATTCAATCGATATGTTTCTATATTCGCAATTGTATAATACTTAAGTCATTGGTACTTTCATACTACATTGTAAAATTTTAACATGGATTTTCTGCTTTTTTGTTTTTGTGATTTGACTTCAAAACTGACTGACCACGGATATTTTTGACATTCAATTTAAGAAAATAAATGAATGTTACAAAGTCATCGTATTTATTTCATGTAGGTATTTAAAATACTCTTATGAATGTCATTTTTTAGAATCTATCACAGTTTCGGAAAGGTGCTATAATAATGAGAAGAAGAAACGACGAAAGTAACTCCTTAGCACATCTTTTCAATAATACATAAAATATTAATACAAACTTATTACAAAGAATAAACTTGGGTGGAACCCTCTACGGATGAATGTTATTTCCAAGCATCCTCGTCATTAATATATTCATAGATACTATAATACCCCCTTTCTGTGAGTCGGGATTTAATTTGCTTTTTAAATATTTTGATACCTATCGTATGTATGTTATAGTATGTTAAGTACGTATAGTATGTTAAGGATAGACTTTGGCACTTTGTTGTAAAATTTTACGCTAAGCCCCACAAAAGATCGTTGCACCTTACGTAATCGAAAAGAGGATGTAAACAAACGGTGCATATTTCGAGTTTGTCGACTATTAACATCTCCTTTTGGTTTGTAAAGATACTATGAAGGTAGGCAAAATAAACAAGCCTTGCTGTTTCAACATCCGTAAACTGCCTTATTTTTCTTATACACTAAAATTACTTAGCGGATCACAATCAATCGGAATTGAATTTTTGTTTATGTTGGCAATCATGCGTTTTCATTCTGTTTTATCGATAGTCTGATATCGATATAGGTTAACATTCTATCCGGTCCTGTTGCTTGTGCGATCGGGTCCATGACATCTCTATTCTCATTAATCAAAGGAAACAAAATGGACGGAGTGTAGTGGCTATTCTAATAATGGTTTTGATGTTGTGAGAGAAATTGCTGAATAAAGTGTTGAATCTCAATAAATACAGTTATATTAACAAATATTAATTCTGACTTTATAAAACTTTATTGTTTGTAATTGCTTAGTTAATAACTTTTCTAAAATCACTTTGTTGGAGAATGGTATCCATTTTGTGATCAACCGTGGTGTGTGGCGTTTTTCGTAAGTACATAATCTTAATACTAAATTAAGCTACAATAAAATTACCCGCAATTTACAATTTTCTTTAAAATATAAATTACTAGCTCGCGGTAAATCGTTTATGTAATTGGATAACAATGATATTAATTTGTTCGGTGTAATTTTTACTACCCTATTGCGCTACCTATGGAAGTAATATGGATTGACCAAGTCACACTACATCCCTTTAATTTCTTTATGTTATTCATTTTAAATTTGTAATAAACACAATACAATGTGCTATGTAGTGTTATTAATTTTTAACTTTGCGGACTCAAAATCTGACGCCGGTTTTGGTCGTCGCTAATCTTTAGCTTTATGTTTGGTGTTAAGTCACGTCATTTGTGTTACTTTAATGTCACGGTAATATTAAAATATTATAAATTAATATACATGCCCGTTTATTCGATAAGTAATAGTTAGCTTATTAACTTGTTAGCTACCATGCGTGTTATTGGCTACCAGCAAGTCCATTATGTAAGTCAGTGTAAATATTGAGAAGAACCAAGTTATCTGAAGATACTGCTGTATAATTAAAGGGAGAAGTTATGACGCTATATGTTATAGTATTCATAAGCGTATAGCTTTTCCCCTTTGTTGTACTAGCTGGACTCACATGGAGTATCATGGAGCATTGGTTAAAAGAAGAGTATGAAGATATTTCTGCTCAAGATATATGTTTTTAACATAATTGGTAAATGTAATTGTGCCTTTCTTTTAAGTGTAAAAATGTCATACATTTTATATTAGTAATAGTCTACTTATAGTTATTCTTCAATGTTATTATAATTATGTTGAATCTGATACATAGGGTAATATCTTAATTCCTCAAGCTGAAGGAATTAAAATAATCTTTAAATTGTTGCTGTCATTTTAAGACTTATTTTGTGTATGAAATCAATTCTGTGAGAAAATCAATTAATCAGGAATGATTTTGGTTTACACAGGCCTCAAAAGTCACTGTAATTTTGCACTAAGCAGTAAAAATATTTAACAAGCACATTGGATTTTGACATTGGTGAATATCAATGTTCTTGTATTTGAGAGGGCTTCAGAATGTACAATCATCTAGCCCAAAAAGTGATTATGTCAAAAGTCACATATAAGCACTGTTAGTCTATATGGCATTAGTTTCAAAAAATGTTTTTTTATATTAATTTACTACAAACTATTACCTTTTAGTTCTAGCATATTTAAAATGTAAATAAATGGATCTAATTTTTTAAAATTTCAAACAAATACCAAAAAGTAAGATTATCATGTATTAGTGAATTTTTTAATAAATCTAGAATCAAATGTAAACAAAGGTGCAATATGACTGGATACAATTTTGATTAAATAAGTTAATATGTTACACACACAAATACAGTTTGATCTGAGAACATATTAATTATTAGATATAATACTTTTGAATTTAACATTGTCATTGCTAATTTTCAATTTAACATTGGCCATCACCTATGTACACATAAGACAACTCAACAATTGTTTGGGATGATAATAGTTATGCACACAAGGCTTTCATCCCTTCCATACAAAATACATATAAATATCAAATTAAAATGTCTTTGTAAAGTCAACCTAGCTGATCTGTCAGACATTCTGTAATTATTTTTTATATATTGTATGTTAATGTTTGACTACAATTTTACCTGATGGTAAATGGTGATGTAGCCCTAGTTAAATTGCATGAACAAGTTATGTACTTAATAGTTTAACAACATATCTGCATCTGCCTCTTCAAGCAAGTATAAGTGAAAAATGATCAATTCGTTTTATCACAGAGATAAGTGTTTTGGTTGTATAATACTAACAAAAATAACAATATTGATTATTTGTATTTTTATGATATTTGTATACTGACATCTTTTCATTTATTATTTTAAATTCCTGTTTCGTCTAGTGAATAGGGGTAAAACTTCAAAATTGATGGTGATCAGAGAACAGTTTGGTTTTTACCTGCAAGAATTGGTAAATCTTAGCTTACACCACAAAATCTTAGAATTTACTGTGGTAACAACTTTTACAGTGACATATATCATCATCATCTCAACCCATCATGGCCAACTATTAAGCACGGATCTCTTCTCTGAATGAGAAGATTAAGGCCATAGTCCACCAGGGTGGCCAAGTGTGGATTGGGAGACTTCACGCACATAACTCCAAAAAGTCAGAAGTGCGCACCCTGAGATTCGAACTGGATTCTCCGAGTGGGTAGCCAAATTCTTAACTACTAGGATATCACCCCTTCTATCGCATCTGTGTAAATGTATATGTATGTGTTTGAAAATCAATAGAGTATTCAGAATGTTGTCATGTCTGAGCTATTTACTCTTTTAAATCCTGATTCAGTGTGATGTACCACAATTACATACACTGCCGGCCAAGAGTTTGAGATCGCCTAATTCAAGTTCTTCCCACAAAAGCTCGATTGGGTTAGGATCCGGCCTGAGGGGGCAATTAATATCAAACCAGATGGAATTGAATTTTGCGTAAGCATTCTTTTATACTGCTCCTTTTTCATTATTCCTTAGACTCAAACTAAATCTCCGGTTCCATGGCTCGAGCAGCAACCCCAGACCATAACGGAACCACCACCATGCTTGACTGTTGGCACCACACAGTCTTGCTTCATCTTTTCCTCCGCGCTTCATCGAACAAAATTTTGTCGTTTTGAGTCAAATATTTCAAATTTGGATTATATGTCCTTAGAACTTTTTTAAAGTCTTCTTCGGTCCAATCTCGATGGTTAAGGGCCTACTGCAACCGTTTCTTTTTATTTTGTGGCCTTAGTAGTGGTTTTCGAACGGCGACACGACCAAATAAACTAGCATTTCTTAGACGTCTTTTCACTGTAGTCAATACACAGGTTTAGATCGGGATTTATTCATTTCCGCTTGTACTTAGTTAGACGACTATTCCACTTGCTTGGTTAAAACAATGAAGTTAACCTCGCTAGAAGTTTTTGGCCTTCCCGATAGCGGACGATCTTGATTACTGCCAGTCTCCTTGTTTCGGGTTATTGTGTTATGAACAATTTGGCAATTTAAGTCTTTCTTTGACAATTTAAGTCTAAAGGCAAATCTCACGTTCAGATTTGCCTTCATTGTGTAAAAAAACTATGACAGCCCGAGTATCACTGCTAATTTCGCGCACTTTTCCCATTTCAAGATGTCTTCACGATGACAAAGCCAAGCTCAGACTGACCGAGGTAGTGAAAGATTAATTCCATAAAAACTCGGGTAATTAATGTGTTTTAGAAAGCTTAAATAATCCTTAGTTTAGATTAACATGAAACAAAACCAAAATAATTAACAATGGACAGCTCATAAAATTAATACA